>PVLA01004796.1:0-164966 GCA_004027455.1 Hydrochoerus hydrochaeris
AATTCCGCTGAGATCTTCTGATGTTCCAGGTGGGAGGGTGGGCCCAGCTGAAGCAGTCCAGGGCAGTTTTCAGTCTTTGCTGTGCCTTCTCGATGTTCCCGGTGGCAGGGCGGGCCCATGTTGGAAGTTCTGGGCAGCCTATGCCTGATGTAGGCTTCCGCTGAGTTCCCGGTGGCAGGGCAGGCCCACAGTGGTGGTTCCAGGCACCTCACCCCTGATGCAGGCTTCTGCTAAGTTCCTGGAGGCAGGGTGGGCCCATGGTGGTGGTTCTGGGCAGCTTACACCTGATGCAGGCTTCCACTAAGTTCCCAGTGGCAAGGCGGGCCCACGGTGGTGGTTGCAGGCTATTAATCTTATATTTTTATTCTTGGTATCATCTTGAAGCTGTTGGATTGTCACTTCCTGCTGCTTTGTTATTTTTAAAAGTCCTATTGTTTCATTATCACTAACTGCAATCCTGTCCTCAAGGTCCAAAATCCTATCCTCAGTTTCATTTGAATGGTTTTGTGAGCTTTGAATAGAATTTTTTGATTCTTGGCTGTCTCTTTGAGTTTGTTTCATGAATTCTGCATGTTTTCTATATTGTTAATTCAAGGTTTCCATCAGTTTCCCATGCTCCTGTACTTTTTTCTCTATTTCTTCTTTAGCTGTGCTCAGCAACTCCTTTACTAAGGTTGTTATTTCTGTCTTTACATGGGAGAGTACTTCTAATTTGATTTCCTCTATAGCCTCATGGAATTTTTTTTCTTTCTTTTTTTCACTCACTATCTTTTCAGAGATTTTCAGTGTGTTACTTTTGGGGTCCTCTATTTCAATGTCTCCTGTACTTTCTCCTGGTAGACCAGATGTTTTCTTTTTGCCATTTTTCAATCTCCCTGGTGTTTTCTGTGTGTAGGAGGGGGTCACCCACATTCTTTTCAGACAAACCAAGTTTTTACAGTTAGTTGGAGGGGCCTTTACTACTCACCCTATTTACCCACTGTGCACCTCTATTTTAGGGGTATACTCACCACACTGACATTGTTAATCTGCTGTAGTCCAAGGTTTGTGGTCTGGGAGCAAAGTTCCAAGGTTTTTCTGTGCACTGGGATTTCACCAGAGTGTGGGGTCAGGATACAAGGCTGGGTTCTGGGTCCTGTTCACTGCTTGGAGTTCTCTAGGTATGGCCAAGTTAGGTCCTCATCCCTGTTTGCACCTTGGTGTGGTCTCCAACACAGGTCATGGTTTTACTGCCCAGGAGCAGGCTCAAAGTCACTTTCTGTGCAATGGGATTCCACTGGAGTGTGTGGTCAGGGCACAAGGCTGTCTTAGTTACTTTTTACACCAAGATACAATGTCCAACACCATACTGACTGGAGTCTGCTGAGGTCTTCTGCTTGGGTGAGGGGTTCCTGAGTCTCTCATCCAGCCAGTAGAGTAATCCACTGTAGTCCAAGGTTCTGATGTTTCTGGAAGTCAGGCCCAGCAGAAACAGTCTGGGGCAGTTTAGGCCTGGGCCTGGCTTACCCAATGTTCCTGCTGGAAGGGTAGGCCCAACAGAAGTAGTCTGGGGCAGTTTTAGGCCTGGGGAGGGCTTTAGCCATGTTCCTGGTGGAAGGACGGGCCCAGCAGAAGCAGTCTGGAGCAGTTTAGGCCAGGGATGGGATTACCTGATGTTCCTGCTGGAAGGGCAGACCCAGCAGAAGCAATCCAGGGCAGTTTTTTCTCTATAGTCTTTCAAGCAGATTCATATATGGGCATCCTTGTCATTCAAAACAGTTTAATTTTGGTCTCACAAAACTTTGGTGGCAAATTAATCTGCTGCTTTCTTACAAAGTATCTATATTCTTTGATTATTGATAAATTCTTTTTACCACCTGCAGTACCAGTCCTACTTGGCATTTCAACGAAATGGAGGCTCAGAGCAAGGACAATGGAGCAGGAGCCAATCCAACAAATTTTTTTTATAGAAAATGAGATATTATAGTAGCCATTGTTCATTTTCTGTTATTTGGTACAGAATGCCTTGTAATACTTTCATTCTCTTGAATGGTTTTATTCTATTTTGTTGTGTTTGATATTATTGTGTGTGAAGCTATACTCAACTATTTCAAAGAAAGAGGCATTATGGTAGCTACTGTTGATATCCAATTTTCTTGATGTGAAGTACTGTGTTAGTTGCATTGTTCTGTTCTGATCTGCTTTATTCTGTTCTCTTTTGTTTTATTCTCCTGGAGATTTGTGTCTGGGCACACACTGATGTCTCCTCACTGAACACAGCCATGTCCTCAGGTCTCAGGCTGATCATTTGCAAATAATAGAACATATTCCTGCCATTCTCTCTGGAGATCATGAATCAGTTCTTCATGGAGTCTGTGTTGTTTGTGCCACCACCAATGGTACTGATGTATGGGACCCACTCCAGCACCTTCCCTGGAGACTGTTGGACCCAGTGCCTGTAATAACTACTGACGTGAATCCCAAGGCCACACAGGAGAGTCCCAGGGATCCCCCTAGGATGCACCAATCCTCCTTTGTACTCTACCAGTTGCTCCTTTGCCTCAACACCATTGCAATGCTTGAGGGTGTCCAAGAATCCTTTGCAGCCATCAGTAAGAAGAGGTCACAGAAACTAGAGGTGCTCTTAGCTCCAGGATCTCAGCACTGAACTCACAATGAGCACTTCTGCCAACCATAGCATTTAGAACCACTTCAGATTTTTTTTTTATTTTAGAATTACTCATTTGCATGCTTTCCTCTTTTGTAGAGTGATCACTGGTTATTTTAATATTTTGCTACATAAATGGAAATTTTTCAATGGAAATGAATTTTAAAGAAAGAAAAATGCAAAAGGATAGTAAGTTCAATAATCTATATGAAACCTGCTGTTAAAACATCTCTCTCCACAGCTAAGCCATATGTGAGTTATTGTTTTCATTTTTAAAGATAGATACTATAATTCAATAATCCATTTTGAATTCCTTAAAAATTTTCCTTCTCCACAGAAACATATTGCTTATACTTCACTGATGTGAGACAATTTAAGAATGAGTTATTTTATATGCTTATTTGAAAGGTGACTGTATTCTATAAACAGTACTGTTTGAGAAGGTCAAATTGTGACTGATGTCCCACCCAAAATATGATTCAGTCAGTCAGAATGATCTAATTTAGGAAATTCTTTCTCTGCTTAGTAAGCTGATCAGTATTCATTATCGCATAATGAGTAAGGTAATATGATGGGATGAAAATAACCCTTGCTTGCAGGTGTCCTGAAAAAAAAAACTCCTTAAACTCTATCATATATAAAGGGAGATGTTATATTTCAGTGTCATTTCTGAGTAAGCTTCTGATTGTGACAGTTCTCTGAAAAAAAAGACTTGGACATCAGTGTCTCTTTCCACATTACTATTGTAGCTGCAGGATGATTTTTTTTTGGAAGTTTTACCATTCTTTTCTCTGCATAAAAAGCATGTACTATGGAGTAGACCCAATGATCTATTTAAGAATCTATAATTGTGGGCTATTATTAATCTTCAGGTTTCATGAGAAAGGCCATTAACTTCAGATTTCTAAGATAAGGATATCACTTTGGAGAACTCCAATTACTTTGCACAGTGGAGAAAAATATGATGCCATTGTGGTATTTGAGTGGGCCATTAATGCTACCATCTAAACCAGTTTTCCTGGAGCCATACTAGATCCAGAATAATACATTTCAGTCACTGAAATATTCTTTGAAATTTGCTAAAACTTGAATGTATGTAAAAATTTAAGTACTTATAATCAAAAGACATGATTATCTCAACATGTTATCTGCATTATGACTTCTATTATTGTCTTTGATAAGGTCAGGAGCAAATGTTTCAGCTGTAGGATGCTTCAGTACAACTTAACCTTATGTTAATGGGTCTAGTGAGAACCAGGAAGTAAACCATGCCATATTATTCTATATTCTGCTTGCAGTTTTATAGAGTTCTTGTAATTTCTCAAAAAAGACTGCAAATGTGGGATTTTAAACTCTATTTCTATCCTCACAGGAATGGAGTAGTAGTGTTTCTTGCAGCTAAATATTTTTCTGGTTTATTTTATAAAGAGCATACAGTATTGCTAGAACGTCACAGAAGTAAAAAAAAAATCTTAGAAATAACACCTCACATTTTCATTTTGATTGTGACATGATTGATGGAATCATTGGCTTTCAGGTCACATATGCCTTCTTGCAGTACATCGGAGTGGGTTGCTCCAATTCACTTCCTAAGTAACTGGTAAAGCTTCTGGATTTGATAAGCATCCACAACAGAGTGAGTACTTCTAGTCTTTTAAGTTATAATTTTAGGATTAAACAGCTGCAAGGTGTCATCAATGATGTGGAGTTTCTGCACATCCCCAAACACCTGCTAAATCACTTGAGCCTGCAAGTAGCTCTGACTCAAATGACACTTTCTTTGGAGCATTGACTCCTTTCCTTAACCCTGTGACACTACAGGGAAAGAACAACCACAAAATTGTGTACACTATTTTGTTTTACACAGATATAGACTCAGAAGATAATGAAAAATCCTTTCAGAGAGGCAGAAGTTCAAAGATGGATCTGGGTTTTCACTTTATCTAGAGAAAGATACCATGAGGTATAGATCTACACTTTGTGATAGGTAGTAGTTGAAATTTTGACCAAATAAGTAGAGACTTGGAAGAAATAAAATAGAGAGATTGTTGACTAGAAGGTTTTAGATAGAGGTATGTGAGGATGAACTACTCAGAAACACCAGTGTCGATTTTTTTTTTTTATCTTATGACTACAGGGACATACTTCATTGAAGACTGCCCAACAGCAACAACAACAAAAACAAAACAAACAAAAAAATCCAATTGGACAAGAGCCATTTTACAGATATCAGTTAACTTCTCTCTTCAGTTACCTCAATTTTTAAAAAGTTTTTTATTTTAAAGAGAATAAAACAAAAGAGAACAGAACAAAGAAAATCAGAACAGAACAATGCAAGCAACACAGCACTTCCCAATAAGACAACAGGACATCAACAGTAACTACCATAACGTCTCTTTTCTTCCAAATAGTTGAGCATATCTTCACACGCAATAATATCAAACATAACAAAATAGTATAAAACCATTCAAAAGAAAGAAAGCATTACAGGACTTCAAAACAAAATAACAGAAAATGAACAATGGCTACTATAATATCTCATTTTCCTTAAAAAACTTGTCTATAGCATCATACATAATAAAATAAAATAAAATAAAAGACAACAGGATGGAACCAATCAAAACAGAAGAACAAAGCATGATAAAACTTCAAAACAAAATGATAGTAAATTGGCAATGGCTACTAAAATGTCTTGTCTTCTTCAAAATAGCTGTTCATACCATCACACATTATAAAATCAAACAAAACAGAATAAAACCAATCACACAAATGAATGAAAGCATTATAAGACTTCAAAGCAATATAACAGGAAACCATGATTACCATAATATATCCCATTATATTCAAAATAGCTGCCTCTACCATCTGCCAACATAAAATCTAATAAAATAGAACAAAGCTAAACCTAACAAAATTATGTAAACAATGCAAGAGTTCAAGACAAGACAATAAAAAATTAACAGTAGTTTCTACCTTTCCCTCCCAAGTGTTTCCTCCCCATCACTCTTACATTAACTATTTTGCTTTTGAATACCATTAACTCCTTCTGTTTCTTATGCTAGGGTTCATGCATATGAATTTGAATTATTTTGGGCATGCACATGATCTCCAGTTGTGTCCATTTACCTACTGGAGCCTTGAGATTATTCTACTTTATAGGTAGGTAGCTTCACTGCATAAAAATACCATATCTTATCCATTCTGTGGTTGATGGGCAAGTTACTCTTGCTTTTTTTTTTTTTTTGGTCTCCTGTTACAAGGAACAATTGTTTTCTGTCCTTTGATTTTCAGTCTATGAATTCCCTTTCCAGTTAAATGTGTTTCTTGTATACACTATATTGATGGATCTTGTTTCTTGATGCACTGTCCCTGTGTTTCTTTTTATTGTGGACCTGAGGCCATCTACATTAATGGTTACTACCAGCATACATTGGTTTGTCTCTGCCCTGATATCCTCCTGTTGTTAGCTCTCCACTTTCCCCCTTCATTCAATTGCCTGTTTTGTTTGGTGATACTCCTCTGCTGCTGTTCCTGGAACCATGGTCATCTTTATCTCTCTCTAGAATATCCTTTAGCACTCTCCATAGGGTTGGTTTGGTAGTCATGAATTCCTTCAGTTGGTCTTTATCATGGCAGTATCTTATCTTTCCATCAATTTTGAAACAGTTTTTCAGGGTAGATCAATCTGTGTTGGAAGTTGTTTTTTTTCAGGGTTTGAAACACTTCAAGCTCTTCTTGACTTGATGGTTTGTGTTGATAAATCTGTTGAGATTTAGATTGATTTTCCTTTATAGGTGATCTATCTCTTTTCTCTAACAGCTTTTAATATTTTGTTCTTATGCTGGATTTCTGGGATATTGATTATTATATGTCTGGGTGTAGATTTACTTTGATTATGGCTAGTTGGAGTCTTATATGGCTCACTTATCAGCATGCCAGATCCATTTCCCAGGTTTGGGGAGTTTTCTTCTGTTACTTCTGTGAATGTCCTTTTAATTTCATTTTTATTGACACCTGCTTCTTCACAGACACCTATGACTCTTAAATTATGCTTCTTTGTGTCATCTTGCAGCCATTGATTTGTTATTTCCTGATTCTATGTTATTTTTAAGAGATCTTTCCTTTCACAATCACTAGCTGCAATCCTATCTTTAAGGTTTGAAAGTCTATCTTCAGTCTCTTTCAAAGAGTTTTTCCAGCTTTCAATTGAATTTTACATCTCCTGGATCTCTCTTTGAATGTGTTTCATGCATTGTAATTCCTTTCTATATTCATTCAAGGGTTTCCATCATTTTCCTATGCTCCTCTTTTTGGTCTTGTTTAGACCTGCTGAACAATTCTTTCAGTATGTTTGTGATTTCTTCTTTTACCTGAGACATTATTTTTTATTTGACTTCTTTTATAATCTCATGAAGTTGTTTCCTTACTTCAGTTGCTTCCTCTCAGAGATTTCAGGTGTGTGACTTCTGTTTTCTTCCATGACTATATCTCCCAGACTTGTTCTGTGTGGGCTAGAGGTCTGAGCTTGCCTTTTGCTCCTTCATCCTGACATTCTCCTGAGTCCCTCCAAACAAGCTGGTTGTGGGGCCCCAGGGACTTCCAATATTGGCTCCCCCTACTCAGTGTAGGGAGATGGGACAGGCACCTGAGTTTCTAAACCTAGATTTACAGGGAAATAGCAGGGAATGGAGTGGGCTTCTCTAGACCTGTGCCACTATACTGGGGCCTCCCTGATGATCAGGGGTGTGTGGAGGTGGGGCTGCTTCTCAGCCTGTGTGTCTACACTGGGACTCCTGTGACGATGGCACACACACAAGGGTATGTTTGTCTGATTCTGCTATTGGGTGATGGTTGCCCAATGGAACAAAGGACCTCCAGTGGTGACCTACATATGCACAGGGCTTACCTGGCTGAGTGTTCCTGCTCCTGCTGGCTGCCTATAGGAAGAAGTTTTCCTGTGGCTGATGCCTGAAAGTGAAGGCAGATCTACTGGTTCTTTCTGCTCACAAAGGCCACCTATGGAATGTGGCCTTCTGTTGGTGGCATAGCACATGGTAGGCAGAGGTGGATCTGTCTGTCTCTCTCAGTCTGTGCTGGATGCATGGAGGAAAGGGCCTTCTGATGGTGGTGCCAGGCAGGCAGAGGCAGATCTACTGGCTCTCTCTGCCCACACCGGGCATGCCAGTTACCTCAATGTTAACTCAGCATTTGTATATAAAAATGATTATTGTGTCAGGAATGGAAGCAATGCAAATTTTCAACTGTAGAATTTTCCCCATCAAATCTCATCCTGTTGCTACCAGTTATGACTGATCATCTTGCCAACAGCCAAGAGCAGTAGTGAACTTCTGCATGACATTGCTCCCATATGGTACCAACCTTGTGTTTACTGAAATACACATTTACTGTGTGTGAATTTGTTTTTCTTGTGCAATGCTTTTATCATCATCTTGTGTTTTATTCACCACTTTGTCACTCTGCATAATTTTGCAACTGACTAAAATTACCAAGAAACTGATAAACAGGCTTATGTCCATGAAATTCACTAGTTTTTTCTTATATTCAATCACCCAGAAACAAGTGACATGATAGAATGGTTGAATGATCTATTGAAGTCTCGATTACAGTGCTATGTGATGTCCTACATGGTGCTTTATGTGTTCTTAGCAGCAACTAATACATAATGTATTTTTGAGGCCATTTCAACCAAAGGATGGAAGTAGTGGCTGCTACTATAAACTAAATATGGCTTTTTCTGCCCTTAACAATCACTTGCAAAATTTTGTTCTATCCTGGACTCTATTGGTTTGGAGACTTTTAACAAAACAAGGAAATGCTACTTTTAAGAGGGGACTCAAAAGAAGTCCCATTGAACTGTAAAGTTGAAACTATTTGATAACATTGGACCTCTTGTGTCATTGAATGACAAGTGAATGGCTTAATAATGTAGTTAATTGTTTAAGAAGGAAAATAAGGTACAACTTTAATGGAGACAGAGAGCATGTGTCAGGAATATAAAAGTATTTCTGGGATGCTTCTTAATACTTTCACATCCTGTAATAAAACTTAATAGAAAACTAATCATAATAACTCCTCAAATTAGGATCACACGTAGCTTATGCCCTCCAAGATTAAAAGTTTTGGTTACCATATGTAGAATTTTGTGATTAAAATTGTGGTATAATTTCAAATCAGGGATTGTGATGCCTCCTGCCTTGCCTTTGCTGCTTAGCATTTCCTTTGCTATTCTAGGTCTCTTCTGTTTCCAAATTAATTTTAGGAATATTTTCTCTAGATCTGTAAGTTATGTTACTGGCATTTTGATCAGGATAGCATTAAGTCTGTATGACAGTTTTGCAAATATGGCCATTTTCACAATTTTGGTTTTTCCTATCCATGAACAAGGCCTATCTTTCCATTTTCTGATATCCTCTTCAATCTTCTTTCTCATAGTACTATAATTTTTAATATTTAGAGCTTTTACTTCCTTTGTTAGATTGATTCCTAAGTTTTGGGGGGTATCATTGTGAAAGTTGTAGTTTCCCTAATTTCTCTCTCAGTGGGTTTGTTGTTTGTACCCAGGAATGCTACTGAGTTTTGAGTGTTGGTTTTGTATCCAGCAATGCTTACTAAATTTGGTTATTAATTCTAGAAGCCTTTTGTTGGAGTCTTCTATATAGAGTATCATGTCATCTGTGAATAGTGATAGTTTAACTAGTGATAGTTTTCTTCCTTGCCTATCATTATTCTTTTTATTTCTCTCTCTTGTCTAATTGCTGTTGCTAATGTTTCTAGAACTATATAGAAGTGGTGATAGTGGACATCCTAAATCTTGGAAACAATCTAATGCCCATCAATTGAGAAATGGATAAAAAAAGATGTGGTATTTTTATACAATGTAATACTACTCAGCCATAGGTAGCCTAAAGATGGTGGATCAGTAAAATACAGCAAAATACAGAGCCTCCCTGAGAGAAACAACTCAGATGCTGGAATAAAACATCCTGAAGAGGACCGGACAGAGGGAGATGGAGCCTCTCAACCCAGGAAGAAACTAAAGAGAAAAGAGCTGATCAAACATGTGGTCCTGGGGCCACCATTGGATCAGCTCAGATTAGCGGCCACGACACTCTTGCTGGAGCCACCCAAATGTACAGTTGCTGTGCGCTCGCTGCTGGAGCTGCATTTTCACTGAAGTCGGGGGTTGGCAAGCTCAACAGAGAATGGAGCTGCATGGAGACCTGCACTAACCTGCAGTGAGTGCTTGGAATAAGACCCTCCCATGGGAAAGGGGCGACTAGCTGGATGACATGTTGGAATCTGGTACGATGGGCATACATGAGGAATGGCAGTGACTTCAGTTGGTTGCTCCCTACCCAGAGCAGATTGGTGGAACCTGCTTGGCCTTGTTCATGCCCCTGGCTGGGACCCAATAAGTTGTCACTAAGCAATTTCTGAACATGCGGCACACACTAACATGGTGAAGGCCCCTCTAGATGACTGGCTCAGAAGGGAGGAGCCAGCATATGCTGCCCCTACTTGCACCTCAAAGGCCAACAACAAACCGGAGAAGACAGAATTCTTAGCCAGTGTGCTTCAGAAGGACCATAACTAACAAGGAAAGGGGCTAGGACCTCCACTACACACCTGTATGGAAGAAACCAAAAACATGACAAGAGAAAGAAATAATAAAAAGTCCCTAGCCCTCAATACTGTGAATATTGATCCAGGAGAGGTAAATATAGAAGAGGTTGAGGGCAGAAAACATGCAATATCAGACACAGCATTAGCAGACATAAAGAGATATTTTCATGACATTATAGACCAGCTCAAAACTGAAATAGTAATTCAAGCAAAGAAGGTTATAAGAAGATTCTTCACAGAGACCACCTCAAGGTGGTGGGAACTCCAGCCAGAGGTGCCCAGACCAGCTTAAACTTGACCTCCCCTTTGACTCTGCCTTCTCCAAAATGGACGTTTGGGGACTAGGGAACTCCAGCTAGAGCTTCCATGCTTTCTCCCAGAACCTTGGACTACAGTGGATTAATTGTGTTAGCTTGAGGGGAGATTCAGTGACTACCTCACCCAAGTGGAAGATCTTGGCAGGCTCCAGTCAGTTTGGTGAGTATGCACCTAAAATAGAAGTGTACAGTGGGTAAATAGGGCCAGTAATAAAGCTCCCTCCAACTAACTATAAGACTTCAGTGAGTCTGAAAAGACAGGAAGTAACTCTCTTGCATGCAGAAAACATCAGGCAGAGTGAGGAGTATGCCAATAAGGACTCCCCCAACTTGGAGAAAATCAGAAGGGTTTATGAGACACACAGGGACACAACAGGGACACGGTAGGGTCTCAGCCAACACAAATATTATAGAAAGGGAAATTTTGTGACCTGGAATAACCTGAAGATAAAGTAATAACAGGAAGTAGAAGTTGACCTACATCAATACTACTAGGCTTGACAGCCCAGGAAGAATATAGAACTCACCCAACAGGCCCAGCAGTGGAAAGTCAGGTGACTGACCCACCTCCACACTGTGGGACCCAGCAATTGGACAAATATCAACCTTACATTAGGACCCCAAGATACATACTACCAAAAGTTGACACTAGTGGGATTGAAGGACCAAATATTAACTCAAAAGGGGAAAATGGCAAAAGGAAAAAAGCAAAATGCAGTCTGGAACATCTAGTCCACCAGAGGCAAGTACAGGAGACATTGAAATAGAGGACTTCAAAAGTAACATACCAGAAATCTCTGAAAAGATAGGGAGTGAAATAAAAAAAAACAACTGCATCAGGGTATAGAGGAAATCAAATTAGAAGTACTCTCCCATGCAAAGACAGAAATAACAACCTTAGTGGAAGCCTGCCCCAGGCCTAGACTGCCCTGGATGGCTTTTGTTGGGCCTGCTCTTCCACTGGGAACATCTTGAAAGCCCACCCCAGGCCTAAACTGCTTCTGCTGGGCCCCGACCTTCCACCAGGAACATCGCAGGGGCCTGCCCCTGGCCTGACTGCCCTGAACTACTTCTGCTGTGCCTTTCCTTCCATGAGTGTCATGGAAGCCCACCCCAGCCTAAGATACCCCAGACTGCTTCTGCTGGACCCACCCTTCCACTGTGAGCATCGCGGAGGCCAGGCCTAGGCTTAGGCTGCCTCGGACTGCTTCTGCTGGGCCCACCCTTGCACTGGGAACATCGTGGAAGCCCGCCCCAGGCCTAAAACTGCTCCAGACTGCTATAGCTGGGCCTGACATTCCAGCAGGAACATCAGACAATAAGACCACGACCTGCATTGGGGACCACACCAAGGCACACAGAGGGATGGGGACCTAACTCAGCCATGCCCAGTAAACTCCAAGCAGCAAGCAAGGCCCAGAATCCAGCCTCAGGCCCTGACCACACGCTGTGGCAGAATCCAAGCTCACAGAAAATACTTGGAAATTTGCTCCCAGGCAGCGAAACTTGGACTACAGCAGATTAACTGTGTCAGTGTGGTGAGAATGCCCATAAAATAGAGGGGTACAGTGGGTAAATAGGGGCAGTAGTAAAGCCCAATCCAACAACTGTAAGACCTTGGTGAGTCTGAAAAGAGTGTGAGTGATGCCTTTCTACACACAGAAAACACCAGGCAGAGTGAAAATGGCAAAATGAAAAAACAAAATGCAGTCTCAAACATCTAGTCCACCAGGAGCAAGTACAGGAGACATTGAAATAGAGGACCCCAAAAGTAACACACTGAAAATCTCTGGAAAGATCAAGAGAAATAAAAAAACAAAAACAAAAACACAACTCCATGAGGCTACAGAGGAAATCAAATTAGAAGTACTCTCCCACATAAAGACAGAAATAAAAACCTTAGTAAAGGAGTTGCTAAGTGCAGCTAAAGAAAAAAATAGAGAAAAAAGTACAAGAGCATGGGAAACTGATTGAAACCTTGAATGAACAGTATAGAAAACATGCAGAATTCATGAAAAAGGCTCAAAGAGACATCCAAGAGACAAAAAATTCTATTCAAAGCATGCAAAACCATTTAAATGAAGCTGAGGATAGGATTTTGGACCGTGAGGACAGGATCACAATTAGTGATCATGAAAGAATAGAACTTTTAAAAATAACAAATGAGCATGAAGTGACAATCCAACAGCTTCAAGATGATGCCCAGAGAAAAATATATAAAGTTAATATGCATCAGTGAAGAGACAGGTGTCAATGCAAATTACATAGACAAATTATTCACAGAAGTAATAGAAGAAAATTTACCAAACATGGGGGAAAAAATCTGACATGCAGATAAGTGAGGCATACAGAATGTCAAATAGTCACAACCAACATAAATCTATACCTAGACATATAATAATTAAGGTCTCATACATAACAGCATAAAAACAGAATACTAAAAGCTGTTAGAGAAAAGACACAACTCGCCTATGAAGGAAAGCCTATTAGATTCACAGCAGACTTTTCAGCACAAACCCTCAAGTCAAGAAGAGCCTGGATGAGGTATTTCAAGCCCTGGAAGAAAACAACTTTCAAGCCAGACTGATGTACCCAGCAAAACCTTCATCCAAATTTAATGGAGAAACAAGATACTTGCATGACAAAGAACAACAGAAGAAATTCACATCCACTAAGCCAACTCTAGAAAGCATATTGAAACATATATTAGATAGAGATAAAAATGACCACAACACTCAGAACAACAACAGAAAGAAACCACCAGGTAGGACAAGCAGTTAAACAAGGGGGAAAAGCACAAAGCAAACAAATGGAACATAACATGAAAAGTTGAGCCAGTACATTTCAGTGATATTCATAAATGTAAACAGGCTCAATTCACTATCAAAAGAAACAGATTGAAAGAATGGATCAAGAAAGATGATCCAGTATATGCTGTATACAAAAGCACATTTGACCCAAAAGGAAACTCATAGATTAAAAGTCAAAGGATGGAAAACAGTATTCCATGCAACAGGAACCCAGAATAAAGAGGGGTAACTGTTCTATTTGCAGACAATGTGAACTTCAAACCTAAAATGATTCAAAGAGATAAAGAAGGTCACAACATACTCGTTAGTGGAAATATTCAAGAGGAAAAACTAACAATTATAAATATATATGCACCAAACACCGGAGCACCCAACTATATAAGAAAGATACTAATGGACATGAAAAACCAAATACACAAGAACACAATTATAACAGGGGATCTTAACAGCCCATTGTCACAAAGAGGTAGATCAACTAGACAAAGAGTCAGCAAGGAAATAAGAGAACCCTGGCTGGGCTGGGCTGCACTTGGCTCAGGGTGTCTGCGGCTGCAGTCAGGTGCCCAGGAAGTGACCTCTCCTGCAGACAGGGAAGTGAAGCCCCTGTGTCCAGGAAAGAAAGAGGTGGTTTCCTGGTCACATGTTAAACAGTTCTTTGAAGTATGCCTTTTGTTTCATAAAAATTTGATGACAGACCACCGAGGGCCAGCCCTGCCACTGGAACTCAGTGCAAGCCTGCCTCAGGCATAAGCTGCCCCCAACCACCACCAAGGGCCCACCCTGCCACCAGAACTCAGCGCAAGCCTGCTTCAGGTGTAGGCTGCCCAGAACCACCACCAAGGGCCTACCCTGCCACTGGGAACTCAGTGCAAGGCCGCCTCAGGAATGGGCGGCCCAGAACCTCCCTGGAGACCCGCCCTGCCACCAGGATCATCAGAGGATCTTAGCCGGCTCCAGCTAGTGTGAGAATATTTGGAACTTTGCTCCCAGGTGGTGAACCTTGGACTACAGTGGATTGACTGTATCAGTGTGGTGAGTATACACCTAAAATAGAGGTGTACAGGGGATAAATAGGGCCAGTAGTAAAACCCCCTACAACTAACTATATGACTTTGTTGTGTCTGAAAATAGTGGTGATCCCCTCCTACACATAGAAAACACCAGGCAGAGTGAAAATGACAAAACGAAAAAGTAAAATGCAGTCCCAAACATATAGTTCACCAGAAGCAAGTATAGGAGACATTGAAATAGAGGACCCCAAAAGTAACACACTGGGAATCTCTGAAAAGATAGCAAGTGAAATAGAAAAAACAACTGCATTAGGCTATAGAGGAAATCAAATTAGAAGTAGCCTCCCATGTAAAGATAGAAATAACAACTTTAGTAAAGGAGTTGTTGAATGCAGCTAAAGAAGAACTAGAGAAAAAAGTATATGAGCATGGGAAACTGACTGAAACTTTGAATGAATAATATAGAAAACAAGCAGAATTCATGAAACAAACTCAAAGAGACATCCAAGAAACAAAAAATTCTATTGAGAGTGTGCAAAACCGCCTAAAGGAAGCTGAGGATAGGATTTTGGACCTTGAGGACAGGATCACAGTTAGTGATCAGGAAAGGATAGAACTTTTAAAAATAACAAGGCAGCATGAAATGACAATCCAGAAGCTTAATGATGATGCCAAGAGCAACAATATAAGAATAATGGGCATTAGTGAAGATACAGGAGTCCAGGCAAATGACATACGTAAAGTATTTACAGAAATAATAGCAGAAAATTTCCCAAACATGGGGAAAGAATCTGATATGCAGATAAGTGAGGCATATAGAACACCAAACAATTACAACCAACATAAAAAAACACCCAGACACATAATAATTAAGATCTCAGACACACAGCATAAAAACAGAATATTAAAAGCTGGCAGAGAAAAGACACAACTCACCTATCAAGGAAAGCTCATTAGAATCAAGGCAGACTTTTCAGCACAAACCCTCAAGTCAAGAAGAGCTTGGAGTGAGGTATTTCAAGCCCTGAAAGAAAACAACCTTCAACCCAGACTGATGCACCCAGCAAAACTTTCATTCAAATTTAATGGAGAAACAAGATACTTCCATGACAAAGAACAACGGAAGAAATTCATGTCCACCAAACCAACCCTAGAAAGAGTACTGAAAGACATACTAGACAGAGATAAAAATGACCACAATCCCCAAGACAACAACAGAAAGAAACCACCAGGTAGGATAAGCAATTAAATAAGAGGAAAAGCAGAAAGAAACAACTGGAACATAACATGGGAAAGTTGAGCCAGTACATATCAGTGATATCCATAAATATAAATGGCCTCAGTTCACCTATAAAAAGAAATAGATTGACAGAATGGATCAAGAAACAGGACCCCACAATATGCTGTATACAAGAAATGCATCTCACCCAAAAGGTAACTCATAGATTAAAAGTCAAAGGATGCAAAACAGTATTCCATGCAACAGGAACCCAGAAAAAAGCAGGGGTAGTTTTCTATTTGCAGACAACATGAACTTCAAACCTAAAATGATTAAAAGAGATACAGAAGGTCACTACAAACTTGTTAGTGGTAAAATTCAAGAGGAAGAACTAACAATTATAAATATATATGCACCAAATACAGGAGCACTCAACTATATAAGACAGATACTAATGGACATGAAAAACCAAATACAAAGAACACAATTATAACAGGAGATCTTAACAGCCCATTGTCACAAAGAGATAGATCAACTAGACAAAAAGTCAGCAAAGAAATAACAGAACTGAATCATACCTGTGAGCAACTGGACTTAGTAGATATATACAGAGTGTTCCACTCAACCACATCAGAATACACATTCTTCTCAGCTACACATGGGACATTCCCCAAAATAGAACATATATTATCCCATAAAACATTCTTAAGTAAATGCAAAGGTATTGAAATCATACCATGCATAATATCTGACCATAGTGCACTGAAATTGGAAATTAATGCCAAAAGAAATTGTAAAACCTACATAAATACATGGAAATTAAATAACAGCCTTTTGAACAACCAGTGGGTTACAGATGAAATTAAAGAAGAAATAAAACAATACCTACAACTCAATGAAAATATAGAAACAACATACTGTAATCTGTGGGATGCAATGAAAGCAGTCTTAAGAGGAAAATATATAGCAATAAACTGTCATATCAAGAAAACATAGTGAGCACAAATAACCTAATGCTCCATCTCAGGCTTCTAGAGAAAGAAGAGAAAGCTAAACCTAAAGCTCCTAGAAGAGAGGAAATTGCAAAGATTAGAGCAGAAATCAACACAATTTAAATTAAAAAAAACAATACAAAGAATTAATGAATCAAAAAGCTGGTTTTTTGAGAAAATAAACAAAATTGACAAACCTCTAGCTAACCTTATTAAGAGAGAGAAAGAAAAAACCCAAATTCATGCCATAAGAACTGAAAAGGGAAAATTACTACAGATCCAATGGAAATTCAAAAGATCATGAATACTACTTTGAAAACCTTTACTCACGTAGAGTGGAAAACACAGAGGAAATGGACAGATTTCTAGAAACATATGAACTACCAAAGCTCAACCAAGAAGATATAGCAATTTTGAATGACCCAATATCAGCTATTGAAATTGAAAATATAATTAACAACTTACCAACAAAGAAAAGCCCAGGTCTTGATGGATTCACTGCTGAATTCTACAAGAAATTTAGAGAAGATTTGATGCCAGGACTCCTTAAACTCTTCAATGAAATTGAGAAAAAAGCAATCTTCCCTAATCATTCCTGGAGGCAAGTATTACTCTGATACCAAAACCAGAGAAAGACCCAACCAAAAAGGAGAACTATAAGCCAATCTCACTAATGAACACTGATGCAATGATTCTCAACAAAATACTGGCAAATAGAATGCAGCAAATCATAAAGAAGATTATACATCATGACCAAGTGGGGTTCATTCCAGGAATGCAGGGATGGTTTAACATATGCAAATCAATAAATGTAATACACCACATCAACAGAGCCAAAAACAAAAACCACATGGTCATCTCAATAGATGCAGAAAAAGCTTTCAACAAAGTCCAACACATGTCCATGATAAAAACCCTTCAGAAACTCGGAATACACCATGTCTACCTCAATCTTATAAAGGCCATCGATGACAAACCAACAGCCACATTATACTAAATGGACAAAAACTGAAAGCTTTCACTTTAAAATCAGGAACAAGACAAGGATGTCCACTATCACCACTCCTTTTCAACATAGTTCTGGAAACACTAGCCAGGGCAATCAGACAAGAGAGAGGAATAAAAGGAGTAAAGATAGGAAAGGAAGAAGTTAAATTATCACAATTTGCAGATGACATGACACTCCATATAGAAGACCCAAAAAACTCCATTGAAAGACTGCTAGAGGTAATAAACAAGTTCAGCAGTGTACCTTGATACAAAGTCAATGCTCAACAATCAATAGCATTCCTATACACAAACAAAAAAATCACTGAGAGAAAAATTATGGACATATTGCCCTTTACAATAACATGTAAAAAAATGAAATACTTAGGAATCAACCTAACTAAAAATGTAAAAGACCTATATGCTGAAAATTATACTACACTGAAAAAGGAGATTGAAGAGGATATTAGAAAATGGAAGGACATTCCTTGCTCTTGGTCAGGAAGAACCAGCATTGTGAAAATGGCTGTAACCCAAAACTGTTATAGAGATTTAATGAAATCTCAATCAAAATACCACTGATGTACTTCACAGATCTAGAGAAAACACTCCTAAAATTCATTTGGAAACAGAAGAAACCTAGAATAGCAAAGGCAATTCTTAGACAACAAAGGTAAAGGCATGAGGCATCTCAATTCCTGACTTGAATCTATAGTACAAAGCCTCAGTGATAAATTCAGCTTGGTCCTGGCAAACAAATAGACCTGAGGATCAATGGAACAGATTAGAAGATGCAAGCACAACTACAAAGACACTCAGCCACCTGATACTTGACAAAGGGGCTAAATACATCCACTGGAAGAAGGATAGCATCTTTAATAAATGGTGTTGGAAAAATTGGCTCTCCACATGCCGAAGACTGAAACTAAATCCATGCCTATCACCATGCACAAAACTAAAGTCTAAATGGATCAAAGACCTCAATATTAAAACAGAAACACTAAATCTACTGGAAGATAAGGTAGGTAGAAGTCTTGGAGACATAGGGGCAGGCAGAGAATTCATGAGCAAAACGCAAACTGCACGGGAAACACTTCAAAGAATCAACAACTGGGATCTCACATTATTGAAAAGTTTCTGCACTTTGAGGGAAATCACCAACAGAGTGAAAAGAAAACCAACAGAGTGGGAAAGAATTTTAACCAGCAACCCCTCAGACAAAGGACTTGTGTCCAGAATATATGAAGAATTGCAAAACATCAAGCCGCCTAAATTCAAAGACCCTCTCCAAAAATGGGCATCTGAGATGAACACATAGTTCTCAGAGAAAGGTATACAAATGGCAAATAAATACATGTAGAAATGTTCACCATCACTGGTCATTCGAGAAATGCAAATTGAAACAGCATTGAGGTTCCACCTTACTCTGAAATGAATGGCTGCCTTCAAGAAATCAACTGATAACAAATGTTGGCGAGGCTGCGGGGAGAAAAGGAACACTGCTCCACTGTTGGTGGGAATGTAGACTGGTGCAACCACTATGGAAATCCATTTGGAGAATTCTCAGAAGTCTAGGATTGGAAGCCCCATTCAGTCCGGTTATTCCCCTCCTGGGTGTTTTCCCCTAAGAACTGAAAGTTTCATATCACAGTGATATATGTGCACCCATGTTCATAGCAGCAAAATTTGTAATAGCAAATTGTTTGAAAACAACCAAGATGCCCATCAACTGCAGAGTGGGTGAAAAAGATGTGGCATTTTTATACAATGGAATATTACTCAGCTATAAAAAAGGATGATCTTGAGGCCTTCATAGGCAAACGGAGACAACTTGAGACTATCCTCATTAGTGAAATAAATAAGAATCATATTTATAAATATCATATTGTGCCTCTAGTGTAAAAAGTAATTACAAACTACAAGTGTAATAAAACCAAAATGTGTAATTGCTACTGTAAAAAAGAGGAAAAGAAAGTGCTCTAAGGGATATAACTGCATGTATGTTTGAGTGTGTAAAATAGATGACCTTATTGCTGAATCTTTGTTGGATTTTTGAGCAGAACTGTTTGTAGTCTGACTGAATATTTACTATGCACCCTTTAACTTTGTAACTTTAACAACTACATCCAGGATGACAGTACATAATTTATGAATTACTGATTTCTTAGTGGGGCTTTTTCTCATTCTCCTTTTTCTTTCTTTCTTTTAGAATTCTGTATTGTTACTACTCTTTTTTCTGTTTTGTTTTTTTTCTCTTCTCTTTAAATAAAATTAAAAAAAAAAAGAAATAACAGAACTGAATCATGGGGTCATTGGACTAGGCTCCAGAGGTTCTGCAGCCTTGAGTGGACTGCGCCCACCAAACTTCATTCAACTAGGGGAACCAGATCTGCCAAAGGGGGAGCCAGGCCGGTGTCATGCACTGCGAGTTGAGTTCCAGAACACCAACGTAGACCCGGAAGGGGTTGGGACCATCGATCCCATTGGCTTGGTGCCTGCCCAGCCACCTTGGGTCATTGGACTAGGCTCCAGAGTTTCCACGGGCTTGAGTGGGCTGTGCCCAGTGACCTTCATTCAACCAGGGGAGTCAGGCCCACCAAAGGGGGAGCCAAGCTGGCGTGGTGCCACTAGGGAAGGCTTCGGAAAATTGCTGGAAACACAGAAATACAGCAAAATGACAAAACAAAAGACCAAAATGCAATCTCAAACCCCCAGTCCATCCCAAGAAATAGGAGCCATGTACATAGAAAAAAATATTACACATAACACCTGAAATGTATGAAATGATATCAACTGAAATAAAGAAGCAAGTACAGGAAGCTATGAGGGAACTCAAATCAGAAATATTCTCCCAGGTAAAAGAAATGATAAAAGTAGTGAAAGAAATACTGAATGCATCCAACAAAGACACAGCTAAACCATTAGAGGAACAGAGCCAAATGATAGAATCCCTGAATGAACAGTTTAAGAAACAAACAGAATGCATTAAGCAAATTCAAAGAGATATACAGGAAATCAAAAACTCTAATGAAAGTTACAAAAACCGTCTCAATGAAAGTGAAGATAGAATCTCAGACCTCGAAGATAAGATTGTCACTAGTGAACAGGAAAGGAAAGATCTTCTAACAATAACAAGAAATCAAGAAATAGCAATTCAACAGCTGCAAGATGATGCAAAGAAAAACACTGTAAGATTAATGGGGATAAAAGAAAAAGAAGAGGAAAACACAAAAGATATCAAGAGGCTATTTACAGAAGTAATAGCTGAAAACTTCCCAAACATGAGTATGGAAACTGACATACAGATTAGTGAGGCATATAGAACTCCAAATAGCCATAATCAAAATAAAACTACACCCAGACATATAATAATCACCATCCCAGAAATCCAACATAAGAACAGAATATTAAAAGCTGTTAGAAGAGACAGTTCACCTATAAAGGAAAGCCTATCAGAATCATGGCAGACTGCTCAACACAAACAATGAAGTCAAGAAGAGCATGGGGTGAAGTTTTTCAGATCCCTAAAGAAAACAACTTCCAACCCAAACTGATGTACCCTGCAAAACTGTCTTTCAAAATGGATGGAGAAATAAGATACTTCCATTACAAAGAACAGCTGAAGAACTTCATGATCACCAAACCAAACCTACAAAGAATACTGAAAGACATTCTAGATACACATAGGAAAAAACCACTAGGCAAGACAGACAATTAAACAGAATGGAAAGATAAGATACAACACCAGAAAGATAACATAATTACCAATGATGCTGAACATTTTTTCATGTATTTATTTGCCATTTGTATTTCTTCATCTGAGAGCTGTGTATTCATCTCAGATGCCCATTTTTTGGATTGGGTCTTTCAGTTTTGGGGGTCTGATTTTTTAAAATTCTTTATAAGTTCTAGACAGAAGTCCTTTGTCTGAGGGACAGTTCACTAAGATTTTTTCCAAGTTTGTGGGTTTTCTCTTCACTCTGCCTGAGATTTCTTTGGGCATGCAGAAACTCTTTAATAAGATATGATCCCAGTTATTGATTCTGGGAAGTATTTCCCATGCAGTTTGGTTCTTGTTCATGAATTCTCTACCTACCCCTATGTCTTCAAGATTTTTACCTACTTTGTCTTGCAACAGATTTAGTGTTTCTGTTTTAATATTTAAATCTTTGATCCATTTGGATTTTAGTTTAGTACATGGTGATAGGCATGGGTCTAATTTTAGTTTTCAGCATATGGATAGCCAGTTTTTCCAGCACCATTTATTAGAGAGACTGTCGTTCTTCCAGTGAACATGCTTGGCCCCTTTATCAAAGATAAGGTGGTTGAGTGTGTTTGTAGATGTATCTTCTAATCTATTCCATTGATCTTCAGGTCTGTTTTTATTCCAATACCATGTTGATTTTATTACAGTAGCTTTGTAGTATAACTTCAAGTCAGGGATTGTGATGCCACCTGCCTTGGCTCTGCTGCTTAGAATTGCCTTTGCTGTTCTAGGTCTCGTCTGGTACCAGATGAATTTTAGGAGTGATTTCTCTAGATCTATGAGGTACATTATTGGTATTTTCATTGAGATTGCATTGAATGTGTATAGCAATTTTGGGAGAATGGCCATTTTTACAATATTTATTCTTCCTATCCATGAACAAGGGATGTCTTTCAATTTTCTGAGGTTCTCTTCAATTTCTTTTTTCAGAGAGTTATAATTTTCCCTGTACAACTCTTTTACATCTTTCATTAGATTAATTCCTAAGTTTAACATATGCTAATCAATAAATGTAATACACCACATCAACAGAGCCAAAAACAAAAACCACATGGTCATCTCAATAGATGCAGAAAAAGCTTTTGACAAAGTCCAACACATGTTCATGATAAAAACCCTTCAGAAACTCAGAATACACGGTGTCTACCTCCACCTTAAAAAGGCCATCTATGACAAACCAACAGCCACATTATACTAAATGGACAAAAACTGAAAGCTTTCACTTTAAAATCAGGAACAAGACAAGGATGTCCACTATCACCACTCCTTTTCAACATAGTTCTGGAAACACTAGCCAGGGCAATTAGACAAGAGAGAGAAGTAAAAGAAGTAAAGATAGGAAAGGAAGAAGTTAAATTATCACAATTTGCAGATGACATGATATCTATTTAGAAGACCCAAAAAATCCATTAAAGGACTACTACTAGAGGTAATAAGTTCAGCAGTGTAGCTGGATACAAAGTCAATGCTCTAAAATCAATAGCATTTCTGTACACAAAAAACTCACTGAGAGAGAAATTAATGAAATATCACCCTTTATAATAATATCTTAAAAAATGAAATACTTAGGAATCCACCTAACTAAGAATGTAAAAGACCTATATGATGAAAATTATACTGCACTGAAAAAGGAGATTAAAGAGAATATCAGTAAATGGAAGAATATTCCTTGCACTTGGCTAGGAAGAACCAACATTGTGAAAATGGCCATACTCCCAAAACTGTTGTACAAACAGGGCTGGGGATTTAGCTCAGCAGCATAAGCATCTGCCTTGCAAATGTGCAGTTCTGAGTTTGATTCCTGGTACTCATTATATATATATAAAAAAAGAAAAACCAAAACTGTTTTACAGATTTAACACAGTCCCAATCAAAATACCACTGTCATACCTCACAGATCTAGAGAAAACACTCCCAAAATTCATTTGGAAACAGAAGAAACCTAGAATAGCAAAGGCAATTCTTAGACAACAAAGGTAAAGGCATGAGGCATCTCAATTCCTGACTTGAATCTATAGTACAAAGCCTCAGTGATAAATTCAGCTTGGTCCTGGCAAACAAATAGACCTGAGGATCAATGGAACAGATTAGAAGATGCAAGCACAACTACAAAGACACTCAGCCACCTGATACTTGACAAAGGGGCTAAATACATCCACTGGAAGAAGGATAGCATCTTTAATAAATGGTGTTGGAAAAATTGGCTCTCCACATGCCGAAGACTGAAACTAAATCCATGCCTATCACCATGCACAAAACTAAAGTCTAAATGGATCAAAGACCTCAATATTAAAACAGAAACACTAAATCTACTGGAAGATAAGGTAGGTAGACGTCTTGGAGACACAGGGGCAGGCAGAGAATCCATGAACCAAATGCAAACTGCATGGGAAACACTTCAAAGAATCAACAACTGGGATCTCACATTATTGAAAAGTTTCTGCACTTCAAAAGAAATCACCAACAGAGTGAAAAGAAAACCCAAAGAGTGGGAAAGAGTTTTAACCAGCAACCCCTCAGACAAAGGACTTATACACAGAACATACAAAGAATTGAAAAATATCATGCTCTCCAAATTCAAAAACCTTCTCCAAAAATGGGTATCTGAGATGAACACACAGTTCTCAGGAATGATATACAAAGGTCAAATAAATACATGAAGAAATGTTCACCGTCACTGGTCATTTGAAAAATGCAAATTAAAACTATGTTGAGATTTCATCTCACTCTGGAAAGAATAGTTGCCATCAAGAAATCAACTGATAACAAATGTTGGCAGTGCTGCAAGGAAAAAGGAACACTGCTCCGCTGTTGGTGGGAATGTAGACTGGTGCAACCACTATGGAAATCCATTTGGAGAATTCTCAGAAGACTAGGATTGGAAGCTCCATTCAATCCAGCTATTCCCCTCCAGGGTTCCTGAGTATTTTCCCAGAAGAACTGAAAATTTTATATCACAGTGATATATGTGCACCCATGTTCATAGCAGCAAAATTTGCAATAGCAAATTGTTTGGAAACAACCAAGATGCCCATCAACTGCAGAGTGGATGAAAAAGATGTGGCATTTTTATACTATGGAATATCACTCAGCTATAAAAAAGGATGATCTTGAGGCCTTCATAGGTAAATGGAGACAACCTGAGACAATCTTCATTAGTAAAATAAATAAGAATTGTATTTATAAAAATCACAGTGTGTCTCTAGTGTAAAAAGTAATAAACACTATAAGAGTACTAAAACTCAAAATGTGTAATTGCTATTGTAAAAAAGAGAGGAAAAGAAAGTGCTTTAAGGGATATAACTGCATGTATGTTTGAGTGTGTAAAACAGATGACCATATTGCTGAAGCTTTTTTTGGTTCTTTGGACAGAACTGTTTACAGTCTCACCATTTGAATGTGTACTATGTATCCTTTAGTTTTGTAACTTGAACAACTATATCCAAGATGACAATATGTAATTTATCAACTAATGATTTCTTAGTGTTTTTTTCTCTTTTCTTTTTCTTTTTTTCTTTTGGAATTCTGTATTGTTGCT
Source organism: Hydrochoerus hydrochaeris (assembly GCA_004027455.1). Lineage (NCBI taxonomy): Eukaryota > Metazoa > Chordata > Mammalia > Rodentia > Hydrochaeridae > Hydrochoerus > Hydrochoerus hydrochaeris. The sequence goes on from PVLA01004796.1 coordinate 24,931, forward strand.
ACCTGTTTTTGTTTGTTTTTTTTTTCTCTTTTTGAATGAAGTAAAAAAATGTGTAATTGCTATTGTAACAAAGAGAGGAAATAGGAAGTGCTATAAAGGATATAACTGCATGTACATTTAAGTGTATAGGATTAATAACCATATTACTAAGTTCTTGTTGGACTGTTGAACATATCTATTTGCAATCTCATTGCTTGAATGTCCACTTTCCATGCTTTAATTTTGTAACTTTAACAACTATTTCTAAAATGACAATAGGTAATTTATTAACTAGTGATTTCTTACTGTTTATCTTTTTTTTTTGAAATTCTGTAATATCTCTACCCTTTTTCTGATTTTTTTTTTCTCTTTAAATAAAAAAAGAAGAGCTTGGAGTAAAGTATTCCAAGCTCTGAAAGAAAATAACCTCCCACCCAGATTGATGCACTCTGTAAAACTGTCTCTCAAAATTAATGGAGAAACAAGATGCTTCCACAACAAAGAGGAACTGGGGGAATTCGTGGATACCAATACAACCCTACAAAAAGTACTGAAGGATATTCTAGGGAGAGAAAAAAAATACCAGGATTTCAGGAACAGTGGCAGAGAGGCCTCAATGAATGGGGCAAACAGTGGAAAGAAAAAGTAGAAAACCAATGGCAGAAAAATAGCATAGCAGAAATGAGGCAGAGAAGGTTGGCTATAATCACTAACATAGATGGCCTAGATACCCTAACAAAAAGTACACAAGCAGAGGAGATCAGGAGGGAGGGTCCATCAAGATGCTCTGTATTAGAAATATAATTAACCTGAAAGAGGGTATATGGACCAAAAATCAAATATGAGAAAACAGTGCTCTAAGTAACAGGGAACCAGAGAGAAATAGAGGCAACTCGATCAGCACCTGCAGATAGATTGGAAAGACATGATACTTCTGTGCAGTAGAGAATGGCTCAACTATAACAAAGGAAAACTTTGAGGCTTTTGTAGGTAAAGGAATACAACTTGAGATCAAGTCCAGGAGTGAGAAGGTTTGGAACCACTTAGGTAAATAGCAGGTTGCCCCCCAATCTAAAAACTAAGGGAATTTGTGGGACCCAAAATGTGCAATGTACCCTGTGGGAGTGAAAGTGGAGGAGTTGTCTAAAAAAAGGAAGGCAGAGGTTATTGTTAATAGTGTATCAGGATTTAAACCCACATTACTCTCCCTGCTCTGTTTAGATAGTTATATTCTGTTCCAGTTTGTCTACTTGTACTAGATTTGAGGGCATAGACAGCTATCCCCAAAATAGCAAGATGTAGTACTGTAATCATCCTTAATTTCCTATTAACTTAATCTGAAGCCCTGTATAACTTACAGTGTCTTATTATGACATCTTATTTGAATCTAGTTTGTTAGATTGCTGTTTTCTATTGACTGATTTTATTCAAATTTGTTATGGTTGATAGTATCAAATCTGAGAGTATAGGCAACTACACTGAAGATGACAAGATTCACTAGGATACCCACTCTGGTTTGATTATTACCTACTTTTGAAGTATTATAATGTCTCCAATGTTTTGTTTTTATTAATATTTTTATGTACTGCTATATTCAATTATACTATGCCTGATGATATAGACAATTCTATTGACGATAACAAGAGACATCATTGTAACCATTGTAGATCACCTATACTGTGGTTTTATGTGACATTTTCATTTCATGTTTTTCTAGGAATTTATTTTGTTTTGTCTTGTTTTGTTTTGTTTTTCCCTCTAATACAGAAAGAATAGATATACATGTAGAGACTCATGCATGCATAGAACTTATAAACAGTTTATGAGAACTGATTATATAACACATGATGAAATGAATAATTACTTTGAAGAAAAAGAGACACTACAGTACAAAGTGCTGATTCTGTAGCATCATGATGTGAAATACAGCAATACTATTATTCTTTGTTCAGAGTGATTTTAGTCTGTTTTGTTTTGTTTAATTTCAACATACATGAAGGTATGGACAACTATTTTGAAGAGAATGAGAGACACTGTGGCAGCCATTGTTGACTTCCCTATTCTCTGGTCCTGAAGGCCTAAAATGCCTTCATCATCCTGTTCAGATCAGTTTTTTATTATGCTGTTTTGTGTGAATTCACTGTATGTGAAGATATGGACAACTATTTGGAAGAAAACAAGAGACAATATGATAGGTAGTGAAGATCTCTGGTTGTCTTGCTTTGAAATTCATGTCTTTTACATTGTTTTCTTTGTCCTCTTTTGTTGTGTTTAATTTTACCCTCTTTAAAATAAAAAAGAATACCATTCATCTATAAAGAAAAATAAACTTATAGCTTTTAAAGGTAAATGCATGCAACTACAGACCACACTCATAAGTGAAATAAAGGAGACTTGCATGTGTTAACATTGTATTGTCTTCCTGGTATAAGAAACTTAAAGAGTAAATAAGATCCAAAATTTACAGTAGATATCATGAAAGAGAAGGAAACTGTTCAAAAGGAAGGAAATGTGATAAGGAAAAGTGAAAAGAATGAAGGGAAAAGAAAAAAAAATATATATATACATATAAGGTAATTAAAGTAATTATACTACTAATTTCTTGATTCATTGAAAAGAATGGTTTGTACTTATATTGTTTGATTAATTTTGCATATCTTATAATCTGAGCAACTATTTTGATGATATCAATACATGGTATATTAACCATTGTTAATTTCCTATTGTCTTGCTATGAATTATCATTGTTTTTTATTATTTTTTTCTCTTTAAAATAAAAAAAAATTATGGAAAAGGTGATGCTTTACTGTGAGGGAAGACAGCCTGTTACAGTTTTATAAGTGGCAATGACATGACACTCTTTAGTATTCACAATAGCAATAAACAAAGTGTCAGCCTTTGAACTTATCCGCAGAGCATCAACTCCCAAGTGGCAAAGAAAAATTGCCAGGGGTCAGATGCTTTTAGGGGACTTGCACTAGAGGAGAGCCTTGCAGAGCCAAGGAAACTTCAATGCTTTGTCATGGGTAGTAAGCCTACCTGACCGTTATCTCTGTGGCAGACATTGTCTTTATTGTAATGAACAATAAATAAGCCTATTGTATTTCTCTGTAGGACATGCTATCTCCTTCATAAGAGGATATTTGCTATGCCACTATCCTTGGAAAGACAGTCCTAGAACAAATACTATCAGTATCTGTGCTTGAAAGATGTATGGAAAAGTCAGAGACTTACGGAAAATTCTGTCCCAGAATATATGAGTTTAGTTGGGTAAAGGAAAAGGAAAAATGGAATTTAGTTAAAGGTATTTAACAATTTGCATTTTGAGATTAGTTTCAAGAAAAGGATTTTGCTGATCAGGTATGGCTTCTATCTTTGCTTTCTTACGGGTATATCTGAACACACTATTTTTCTTTCTCCTCCTTTCTCTAGTTCGTACATACTTTGGTTATAATTAACACTGTCCATTGTTTACACTATAATTTAACAAAGATTATACCTGTGTTGGAAAATAAATGAACATTACAGAGATATTGATGTGGTACTTTTGGAGACTTTTTGAATTATAGAGGAAGAGTAAAAATGAGTTTTCATTAATACAAGAGACAGTAGTAGCATTATGTGAGTTGGAAATATATTTTGATATTTTTATTTATAAGGTTAGTGATAGACCAAATATTATGGACACTGAGTATACAAAGAGAAAAATATATGGAATATGGTTACTAAATTTACAGTTTTATGGGTAACATTTGAAACTCCTTGTAACATAGTAGCATGAAATCTAGAAAATACCTTTCCTCTTGCTGGCAGAATGCCACTGATATTCCCCCAGTGATGGCTGTAAGGGCTCAATTTGGAATGTAGAGGAAAAGCAGTCATCATCCTCTGTGGCAGTTGTAGGAAGCCTGTGGCCATCAGCAGATTTTGATGTGGGACTTTTCTTTAACCTTTGGGCATTGTCCTGAAAATCACCTTCATAGCACTGTAGAGGAGACCACCACTGGTGGGAGCTTTGTTTCTTCTGACCACTGTCCTTTTAAAAAAAAGGACTTTCTGAAAGATTTCTTACTGATTTGCTCCTAAAGATTTGCTCCTGCTGTGTTCCATAGCTCTATAATAATTGCTTGTATTAAATCTCTTCCTACACAAAATAATAAATGGAGCGACATCTATTTTCCTGACCAAATTCTGACTTACATAGAATGATTCTCTGGAAATAAATGCTTTTGTTTAAGAACAATGTTAGGAGTATTGCATAATGCATAATCAATCTACCCAATATTTTTAGAGGTAAATAAATGCTTAAATTATTCTTTCCTTCTCTGTGAGATGTATACTTGGAATTATATAACTTAGAGATAATAGCTAATATCTACTTTATAATTAACCTCAAATCTGATTTTGAGTGATTCATTACAGTTTTACAATTTGGGCATCAGTTTGCTCATAGCATGGTTATGAAGAATAAGTAAAGAACCTTACATTAAGTACTTAGCACATAGTTAAATGTGTAATAAATAATAAACATTTTAGGACTGTTAGAATTATTATCACAAAAGGGGTAGTGTGTTTCTGCTACACCCAGAAAGATATACAGTAGTAGAAAAAATATCAAGGATAATCAGAGAAAATTTCCATAGCAATGAAAAAAAGTGAGCTGTGACAGGTGAGTCGGATGTGGCAGGCTGAGAATGGCAGATGGAGAGAAAACTGAAGCAAGTGAAAGTTTGGATTATGAGGGCCTTTGGGATTCAAGGGTCAGTAAGTAGTTCCTGCTTTCCTCTCTCCTGAATTTCAGTCAGTTGAGATGTCGAGCACAGATCACTCTGAGACCAACATGTCAACTTTATTATTGATGAAGCTGAATTGATTCCCTTGCACTGACCTTACTTTCTCACCCGCAAACTGTAAATCTCCATCTTGCAGCTTCAGAATGTGTTACTGGTGAACTCAATGCATGCATGAACAAAGTGAGCACAGGGTACTCTGAAAGGAAGAGAAAAGGCCACATTTGCTAAGTTCCCTTTTCTCCAATTCATCAGTCTCTGGAGGAAGTAAGCAGGAAACCAGAGAAAAAGAGGTCAGAAATATAGTCATAAATATTTTCCTCCTGGATAGGAAAATTCCTGTGTTCTGTGTACATGTGACATGTAAGCTCTAAACATCTCCCCAGCATAGCCACGCAGCTTAGATTTACTCATTTTAAATTTTACAAAATTTTAATCTTCTCTAATGTGGTTAACACACTGCAACTTGAGGAATGGTAATATGATCTTGATAAACAGACTGTAACTGATAAGGCTTTGCCTTAGTATTTAGATTATAACTTCTGGAAAGTGGAACTAGGAATGTTTTTGTTCAGTGGACAATTATTTTAATTTAATTTAATTTTTCTTTGGGATCTTTCAAATTTATGCCTCAGGGATTCTCACAACCTTTTTCTCTCAAAAAGAGGTCCCTATAGCTCACAAGGCAATTTAAACTTCTTAGCTGCCCTCTCTCAAGTAGCAATATCAACTTAGATATGTTTAAGATATCAGTGTTGGCAGAGAAGTGTGACTGGAAATGAAAAAGGAGGAAGGGGAGAAGATGATAGAATTCAACTTAGATATCATTCAGTTCTAATCCATTAATTTGTAGATTTTTCAACTCCAAGGTAAGTTATCTGCCTCCCTTGTAACAATATTTTTAGTCTTAAAATGTTTATATTTTCACTGCTTTTCAAGGTTTTAGACTAGAATAGTTTCTTCCTTTCTTACACCCCTTTCTCTTCTTTTCTTCCCCTACTTTTAGTTATACTTTGGGAGAACTGCTTAATGTACTTGAATTTCATATTCCTCTATTCCAAAGCAGGTATTTGTTAGGAATTACTTATGTATCATTGAATTAATTATAGATGTATTTATAATTTATTCTTTCTTGAAAAACATGTGGTTTAATACTTAATAAAGAAGATAATGACTACTATAAGGATATATAATCTGGGACAGTGATTCTCAATGCATGGTTCTTAACATGAGTTTGTTAGAACTAAAAATTCATACACCTATTCAGTCAGCATCAGAATTTTTTTTTTTTTGTACCGGGGATCAAACTCATGACCTTGCTGCTTGCCAGACAGGTGCTTATGCCACTGAGCTAAATCCCCGGCCCAGGATCAAAATTTTTGGAGATGGGCTCAACACACTGGAAACATCACCTCTGGATGATTCCCATACATTAACATTTGTGAAATGTTGCAGCAGAAGCCCTAACCTATGGTGATGCCAGAGAAGGCTCAGTGATGGAGGCAATTTTTGCATTGAGGTAAGGCATGAGTCAGGGTGATGGGGAGGAACTGGTATAATTTTAAGCAAAGAACCAATGTAGAAGCTTGGAAAAGAGTTTTGACATATTCAACTACTAAAGTTCTGAAGTGGTTAAGGTGTGTACTTGTGAGAGACTAGAGATGAGTATTAGTTGTACTGGGGCCAGTCTTGGGCTCTAAGAGGAATGTCTCAAGGAATAAAGAAATGCTTATGCTGGTTAAGGGACCCAAAGAAAAACAGGTCTCCTAAAGTTCAATATGTTGGAGTTTTAGTCCCCATTCAGACCATGTTGTGCATAAAAGAGCTTCCTGTGAGAAAACTAGGGATTCTTCACTCTGCTGTTAAATTCACTGAAAGCTTGGGATATGGCTTAGTGGTAAAGTTCTTCTCTTGCATGAACAAGGCCCTGGGTTTGATCCCCAGCACCACACAAAAATATAAATAAGTATTGGACACTTTTAGTGTGCTAGATATGGTGGGTGCTGAGGATACAGTGAAAAAACATGAGAGGACAATAGAGAGTGCATGTTATGACAAGTACTGATGGTAAGAAAAATGAAGCAGGCAAGGAGAGCATATTGTGCAAGGATATTCATAGAAGACCTATTTCTGATAGAGCCTGGAGGAAAGTGAGAGCATGTTCAGTATATATTAGTTCTTTCCAGTTTGCCACTAATCTATTTCTTCCCCCCACCCCCCGGTACCGGGGATTGAACTCACGACCTCGCGCTTGCAAAGCAGGGGCTTATGCCAGTGAGCTAAATCCCTGGCCCCTGTTCTTTCCAGTTTGGTCTTGAAGTCTTTCAATTGAGTCCATGCTAGGAAAGAAGCTAGTTTTGGATGTGCTGGTCAAGTGAGACGTGGAGGAGGTGAAGCACCAAGGCACGTGAAATAATGGACAAGCAAAGCTTCATTACTTACAGATCCTAGAAAGCACTGGGCAGCCATCCTGAGAAGGGTTCTGGAGCCTTCCAGACATGCGTACTATGTCATATGGGTTGGGAACAACACAAGAACTATGGGGCTAAAGCATTTTTGGGGGTCTAGGGCAGTCCCCACACAGATTTCTCATGAGGAGTTACTACTTGATGTAAAGCAAGCAGGCATGGGTACAATGGGATCATGCTACCAGGGAAAATTGTGCAGTCCCTGGGAGGTGGGAATTAGTCAAGTAACTTGTATCTAGCTATCCCATAGAGAAGTGGAGGACATAGTCACAAACAGCAGAGGGAAGTAAGCTGCAGTGTTGTAGTCAGGGTTTTCTATAGGGAATATAAATTTATAGGAATATTTTATAATAGTCACCCAAAAAGTCCATGCAGAAGAGTGCTAGAGAGCCAAAGAATCCAGCTTAGGGCCTGGATCCCAAGGCAATATCCCCTGTGAGCCCATGGCAACATTTTATGCAAGTCCATATCTAAGATCTGAACCAAGAAGGCCCAGCGGCCAGTGGTGGAATCTAGAAAGCCTGTGCTGGCATGGTAAAGGATCTGTGCCAGCAGGCTGAGGAATCTGCACTGGAGCCAGGAAGCAATGCTTAAGGTAAGACCAGAGCTTCCTTGAAGAGAACAGAAACCTCCTTGACAACAGCAGACTTGATCTTCTCAGACTATGAGAACAGCTGAGTTCACATGAGGAAAACCAGCCACTATGAAGCTTCTCCTGGGTAATCAGCATGCACTCTTCCCTTCTTGTTCTTGTTTTATGCTATTCTGGCAACAGTCTTCAAGTGGATCTTCCATGCACAGAACCACACTGACTCACTTCAGCTGGGTGTTCCCACCCAAGTTGACCATTAGTTAATTCAGCATATGCACTATCTGAATTGACTATCTTGAGGAGCTGGGGGTGAGGTGTGGAGTGTAGAGCTGGAAATTGTTAAAATTAATTTGCAAACTTGCTTTTTTGCTGAAATTTGTAAGACTGTTACCCAAGGCATTTTCTTTTGTGGTTATTTTCAAGCATGCAAATGCATAAAGTGACAAATACCTTGGACAGTTGTCTGCTATGGAGTTTTCTAGCTGAGTTCCAAAAACATGATGACTTCCTTCTTATTTCAGGGAACATATCATAGACATGTGTCCTTTTTGTAATACACTCAATGCTATCTTCTTTACATTTTTGGGTCCTTTGTTAGTGATTTTGTTGTTTAAATTGGCCCCAAACATAGTCCTAAAATATTATCTGGTTCCTAAGTCTAAGAAAGCTATGATGTGACCTACAGAAAAAATACGTGTGTTAGAAAAGCTTTGTTAAGGCATGAGTTCTAGTGCTGCTGCCCACAAGTTCAATGCTAATGAATCAACAATATCTATCAAAAAAGGTGTCTTTAAGCAGAAGCACCATAAAAGAAGGATATGTATGTATCAGTTGTCACAGAGGTACACAGGAATGTGTCTGAATGCCTATTAGGAGTACTGATCTAGTATTGCTAATTTAGTGTTCACCAATACTTTACAGAATGTAGCCACTGTGAAGATAGTTACAGGAAATGCTGAAGACCTGAAATGGGTTATGTGAGAAAAAGGGATTTGAAGGTCATTTGCCCACACAACTTATGAAATGTAGTTGCCATTTGCTTCTGTGGGAGGAGCAGGTTTAGTGAGCGAAAGAAAATCATGCTTGATCTTGGACATACTAAGTTTGAAATCCTATTAAACCTCTAAATGGAGACATTGAGCGATCACTAAAAATTCATAGGTCACCACCACAGGGTCCTGGTCCCACTTTCCAATTGAGTCATCTACATTGATGGCATGCTGAGTCCTCATAGTCATCTGGGTCTTCATCAGGAAAACTAAAATAAAAACTGAAACACAAACAAAATAAAACCAAAACCAAAGCAAACACACACACAAACAAACAAACAAAATCAGTCAGTGATAAAGAAGGACATGGGATTGAGGAAGAAAAAACCCCCAAATAAACCAATTATATTCGTGTTTACCCTGGCAGGCCCAGATTGAGGCAGAGTTTTGATCATCAAACTTGATTTGATGATTAAAGTTGGCAAGTGAATTTTTACTATTTGTAACTGGCAGGAGATGTGTGAGATCTGCCTGAACTTATATCACAGGGCTGAGGGAGAATGGGTCAACTAGTTAAGCTCACAAATGTTGGAAAAGAGAATGTCCTACAGTGAATAACAGCTATACCTGTGACTTTCATTATCTTCCACATGCTGATGGCTTACGGATTTATGTCTCCAAGCAATGCATGTCTTTTGTTCTGCGGCTTCATACATCAATTGCTTACTTGATATTTTGTTTGGATGTCCAAAATTTTCTCAAATTCAATACATTCAACATTGAACTCATTGTCTTCTTGCTGTACTCCACCTACTCCCTGTCCCCCATCTGACTTCTTTTTAATATGCCTTATTTCAGTGAGTGACACCACCATTCATCCACAGCTGTAAGTCAGTCCCTTAGGCATCATCCTTGACATCTCCTTCTTACTCCAACTGATAGGATTCTTACTCTCCATTGCTAATCCATCATTGTGCCCTGCATTCTCAACTTGCAGATATCTCTGGAATCCTGTGTCCTTTATTCGGCGATCTCCATCACTTTCCAGGCAGCATCATAGAACACCAGATATTACCTGGACTTGAATTCCTCCTCTATTGCTTTTTATCTTTGTGCCTTGGCAACTCACTCAACAGCTCTCAACTCTATTTTCCATATCTGTAAAGATAAAAGTAGTCTCCCATACATTGCACTACTGCAAAGCTTACTTCTTGTATGTCTGGCATATGAATTATCTTCAGTGAGCTCCTATTAGATTAAGATACTCTTAGTTCTTGCTTGGATGACTGAAATATTCTTCTAATGGTGTCTCTGTATCCTCCTTTCTGTCCATCTTTGATTCTGCAGCCCTAGAAGGTTTATCATTTTAAAGTCAAAATATAATTTTACCACTTTTTCTTAAATAATCCTCTTGCCTTTCACATCTCAGCTTGGGCAAATGTACTTTTACTCGTTCACTGAGGTGAAATTATCTGATATACTCAGAAGATATATACCTGCTTGCATTCATATATTCCTTATTCTGTGTGTAAGACTCATGTCTGAGTCCTTGAAAACTCCATGAGAGCAGAGATTTTTTTTTATCTGGATTGAAATAGTACTATGTTTTCAATATTTAGCAGATAGTAAAGGTTATCACACAGCAAACAATAAATTGTGCTAAATGAGTGTGCATGGAAAGCACTTGTGCTCCCTACTCATTAGCCATTACTATAATTTAGACTTATTTAGAAGAAATATAGGGTACAAGTTACACTCTGTCAGAAGGCAGACTGGAGCACTGAAGCAGAAACCCAAGAGAAGAAATGGTAGATTCATTACTATGACCTAGAAAGTCAAAGTTGAATAGCCACAGTGAATAACAGGCAGGAAAAAATCCCAAAGGCAGCCACTTGGAGATTATTTAAAGGTACTTCGTGAGGGGTCTCTTGATACCTTAAAAAGTTTGTTCATAATGTCCTTAGAGGGGCAGTAGGTAAATAGGGAAGCTTCTGGGAGTGCCTTTGTCTAAGGTGATGCTGTTTTTTTTTTTTCCCTGTAAGTATGTAACTTCAGTGAAAAAGCCTAGATCCTCACAAGATTATTACAGCAAAGTGAAAAAGATAGGAAAGAACAGGAGGCTACCTTTCTTCAGATTCTGCTCCATTCCTCTCCTATCCAGAAACATAGTTTCAAGGGAGAAAATACTAAATTAAACTAAACTACCATATAAGATATTTGTTTGGTTTCTCTCAATCTATCCTTTTTACTATTTTAATAGCAAAAATTGCAAACCTGCATAATATAGTCACTACAAAAAATATGATATTATTAAAATAGCTCACTGTTTGAATGTATTACTTATATTACTAATATAATTGTAACTCATAAGAATAAACAACAAACTACAAAATTAATATAGATACTATTCAGTGTACTTTCACATTTATTAATTGTTTCTCAATTATTGGGCATAATTATTTCACTTTTTATGAGTTTGTGACTAGTTCTTTCAATTACTTCAGCTTTCTCACTTTCGTGCAAATAATTCACTTTTTTGCCAATGGAAATTATTGTTTTCTCTAAGCTTTTTATTTCATATACATGATCAGTCAGCCTGATTTATAATGATTCTGCTGGATTTCTACATAGCTAGTTTAGCTGATTGGATATTTTCTAAAGTTTAAAATATTTAAGAAAGCACTAACAGTGAAATTAAGATCAAAATGAGACCTACTTTAAAATCCTGTTTCTGCTTAAACCACCTTACATACAAATGAAGTGTCAATACATACAAGTGAATGACAGCTTAACAAATAAGGCTGTGTATTAATAACTTATTTCAAAAGTTGGAGCCATTATATATAAATATATTTCAAAATATTATGACTCAGGACATATGTACAGTGTATTTCCCTTGTATTTCAATTTACCAAGTATACCTGTTCTTCTCACTCCACACACACACAAATACACTGATATAAAAACACAGCTAATAGAAAAATGGGAGTTATGGGCACTGTAGCTACGTGGTTAGTGTGGTACTTTTGTGATTGTACTCCAGGGTAGGCACTGAAATTTCTGGCAATCAGACCAAAAAGAGAAATGACCCTCATTACTGGAACAGTGGAAACATACCAGTTTGTTAGGAAAAAATTTTCCCTCAAGTTAAAATTCTGAAATAAATTTCTCATGTGGGTCTTTACATTCAGGACACTGAATTATTTAATGGACAATATTTTCTAAATGTAGAATTAAATTTCTGAGTGTGCAGAGTAGAATTTAATATCTGGGTAGGTGCATTGTAGAAAGTATATTAATTTGGACTTGGAATGAAAAATCTTACCTTTTAATAGGATGAAATTTCATCTGAACATTTTTACAAAAACATCCCTGAAAAACTAATAATATGAATAGCTTTTAGCAGATAATAATGAATGGAGAAGATGCTATTGTATAAGGTTTTATTTTTAATTCACATATAATAATTATACATATTTGTGGGGTGTATGTGATGTGTTTTACATGTATCCATTGTGTAATAATCAAAACAAAGTATTTAGATATAGGTCACAAAGGCAGGTGTGGTGTCTCATGCCTGTGATCCCAACATTTAGAAGGCTGAGGCAGGAGGATTATTGTGAATTTGAGGTCAACCTGAGCTATATTGTGAGTTCAGCCAATTTGAACTATGCAGTGAGACCCTGTCCCAAAAAACAAAGCAAAAAAAAAAAAAAAAGACAAAACAAAACAAAAACCCAACAACAACATAAAAGATATAGGTTTCATTAAATATCACTCCTTTGTGGTGGCACCATTCAAAATCCTAGTTATTTTGAAAAAATACAATATAATGTTAGACATAGTCTACTGTGCAAGAGAACTCCAGAATTTATTCCTATGTAAAGGTAATTTGTCCTCAATGATCAATCTGTTCTCTTCTGCTTTTCCCCCTACTCTTTCCACTGATGAATGTATACTACTCTACTCTGTACTTCTATAAGATCACCTATTTTGACTTCCAGAAATAAGTGAGAATGTGCAGCATTGATTATTTTATTTCATGTAATATAATGCCCTTCAGGTTCACTCATGTTGCCACAAATGACCCTATTTTATACAATTATATGGCTAAAAAGTGTATGTGTGTGTATGCACTGTTGTCCCCCAAAAGGCTGCACCCCAAAATAAAATGAAAATTGTAAAAAGGCAAAAAGAATAAAAAGGCCAAGATGTCTTGGAGGGAGAAGAAGAGAGCACTTATTTATTTAGGCTGGTATCCAGCGACACAGAGTGAGGGTGGAATTTACACTGCTGTGCCACTAGGCTAAGATTTGGGGGTGGTTTATAAAGGGAAAAAAACCGCAAAGATGTGGGGGGTGGCACACCTGTGCATTCCTGAGGAGACAGGACGTCCTGTTTTTTTTTTAAAAAGGTCAAAGGGCATGGCAGGTACAGAACAGAATGGTCAGGCTTGAGTTAGGTTACAACACAAACAAGGTGGAAGAGTGTGATGGACCAAAGATGTTTAATCTCACATTATTCTGGTAAACAGGAGAACAGGACCAGGGAGGAGGGAAGGTGCTAGGGACCAGATAAAGACCCTAAGATCACACTTCCATGACTACTCAGACACATCCACTAATGTGCTTTCCTAATTCTCTAGCTGGCTTTAAAGCCAACAAAGTTAACAGTGAAGGGTATACATTAGAACAGATATAACTTGAATATACTGATTTCATTTCCTTTACATACACACTTGGTGGTACTTTTTCTAAGTCTTATCATAGTTCTACTTTTAATTTTTTGAGAAATTTTCATACTGTTTCTGTCACGGAACTACTAATTCACATTCTTACCAACTTTGTTTAAGGATTCTCATTTCTCTACATCCATGCCAGTATCTGAATCTTATGTCTGTTTGATAATAACCATTTTGCGTGGAGTGAGGTAATATCTCATTGTGGTTTTGGATTTGCATTTGTCTGCTAGCTAGTGATACTGAACATTTTTTCATGTGCTTGATTATTTACTTGTCTTTTTTGAGAAATGCCTGCTTATGTCTTTACCATTTTTACATAGGATTGTTTTTCTGGTTAAATTATTTAGGACCTTATATTTTCTGGTTAGTTAAATCCTGGCCTGGTCCACAATTTGTTAGTATTTTCTACATTTCTGTAGGTTGTATCTTCATTCTAATTGATTGTTTCCTTTGCTGTACAAAAACTTAGTTTGGTATAGTCCCATTTGTCCATTGTCACTTTTCTTGCCTGTGTTTTTGAATTCTTATCCAAAAAAATCCTTGTCCATACCAATGTCATAGAATATTTTTCTTACGTGTAAATTTTACTAGTTTCATAGTGTCAGGTCTGATATTTAAGTCTTCATTCTAGTTTGAGTCAGTTTCTGTACACGATAAGAGATGTTGTGAAGTTAATGTCTTACTTAAAATTAAACTTTCTCCCCTAAAATACTCCCCTAAAAAATATTTTTTACCCTCATTCAGCTTGGTGCAGACAAAGGGATCCGTTACTCTGCCTTACATATGAATGGAATGAAAATCCACAGTAGAGCAGCTTCCTGAAGAAGATGATCTTAACAGAATTACTTTCTCCTCCTCACCCCAGTCCTTTCACTAATCTTTTAATGACTCATTCCTTTCTAAAGAGAAGCCTCTATAATGACTGCTCTTCTCATGCCAATGAAGCTTTACAGAAAAATGTTGCTTCGGTGTGAACATAAAATGCTGATACTGGCTTTGAGAGGTAGAGGTTCTGATTCATTCTATGATGAAAAAGAGGAGATGGATATGGTACCCTTGAGAGAAAGATCCTTCCTAGTGTGGGGCTTTTCTGCTTATTATCTCAGTATATTCTTTTCATCATAGAAGTCTTCTATAACCTTGAATACTCTAAGATAGAGATTTGAGGCAAAAAGGAAGCATCTTTAGTTTAGGGTCTTTGTGTTTGGGGGGCTGATGTGCTTTAGTTTGGTACATCATGCATATAAGAGATCCTATATCTCCACCATTCAGGGGTAGTGTAATCTCACTCTGTTACTTCCTTTTGGAATAAGAATGTTTATTCTGTGGCACAGAACCTTGAGATTATGTAATTTATTTTTTATTACACAGGAGGTTCACGGGTAAGAATTTGCTTTGAGTCCCAGAAGAGACTTAGACTTGGACTTTTGAAAAATGCTAGGGTGATTGAAATTTTGGGGGAGAAATTATTGTGTTTCTGATTGTATGTAGAGTACTTTTATTATGTGAGGTGGAATTATGAACTTGTTATTGTCTTTATTTGGAGATTCTGTGTGGTTGAAGGAAATGTGTTTGGGTATGAAGTTTATAAGGTGTCAGTTGTGACCATTAATCCTGATATGTCAACTTCATTGTTTTAAGAAATGGCTAGCAGGCAGCTGGATCATCAGCAGCATCGCCCCTTCCACCCAAGAGACCACTGCAGCTGGCAGGATCAGCAGCAGCACCTCCCCTTCACATGGGAGACCTTGGGGGCCAGTGGGATCATCAGGAGCCCCTACCTATCCATATCAGAAACCTTGGTGGTGGTGGGATCATAGTTGCCACTCCTCTTCCACTCTGGAACCTCCAGACAGAGGGAGTGTTGGTTACCACTGCCCCTCATCCCAGAGCCTTCAGCAAGCCATTGACTGCCAGTGACCTGTTCACCACCTGCAGAACCCTGGTGGGCTGGTGGAAGCTTCAACAACTCCTCACCCACACAGAGGATCTCAGTGGGCCTGCAACAGTGTGGTGAGTTTCTTCTTCAAATAGAGGACCTCAATGGGCCAATGGGAGAAGCAGCCACCCCCCCACACACACACCAGCTCTAGGACTTTGGTAAGCCTGGAGAGTGTGAGAGTCCTTTTTCCATACAGAGAACACTATGTGGGTTGAGGAGAGCACTGATAAGGCCTCTCTCAACCTGGAGGAACTCAAAAGGACCTAGGAGACCCCCAATGGCACAGTAAGGTCCCAGCTGAGGTGCACAATATAGTCAGGTAAATCTGGCAGCCTGGAACAGCCTAAAGCCACACTAACAATAGGAGCTACTCCTAGGCTAGTCAGCCTAGGGAGAATATAGGACTTACCCAACAGGACCTGCAGGATGAATTCAGGTGACTGGCCCCTCCCCTTCATTGTGAGACCCAGCAGTTGAACAAACATCACCCATACAGTAGGGACTTAAGACACAAAGGTTGATCAATTGAGACTAGTGGAACTGAAAAGACTGAAATATTAATGCAAGAGGTGAAAATGACAAAATGAAAAAGCAAAATGCAATCTCAAATGCTTAGTCTATCAGGAACAAATACAGGAGACATTGAAATAGAGGACATTTGAAGTCATATGCCTGAAATTTCTGAAAAAATAGCAAGTGAAATAAAGAAACAATTCTATGAGGCTATAGAGGATATCAGATTAGAAATACTTTCTCAGGTAAAGAAAGCAATGACAACCTTATTAAAGGAATTGCTCAGCATAGACAGAGAAGATACAGATAAAAAAAGTTTAGGAGCATGGGAAAATTATGGGAACCTTGAATGAACAATTTAGGAAAGAAATAGAATGCATGAAATAAATCCAAAGAGATATCCAGCAAATAAAGCCATTGAAAGCTGGTAAAACCATTCAAATGAAGTGGAGGATAGACTTTTGGACCTTGAAGACAGGATCACAGCTAGCAATCAAGAAAGGAAATAGCTTCTAAAGATAACAAGAGAGCATGAACTAACAATTCAACAGCTTCAGGATGATGCAAAGAGAAGCAATATATGATTGCTAGGTATCAATGAAAATGCTGAAGTCAACACAAATGGCATAAAAAAACTATTTGTAGAAGTAATAGTGGCAATTTCTCAAACATGGGAAAAGAATAAAATATATAGATCAAGAAGGCATGTAGAATGCCAAATAGTCATAACCAAAATAAATTTACATCCAGATATATAATAATTAAGTTCTCAGAAATTCAGCATAAAAACAGAATCCTAAAAGCTGTTACAGAAAGGACATAACTTACCTATCAAGGAAAGCCCATTAGAATCATGGCAGACTTTTCAGCACAAACCCTCAAGTTAAGATGATCTTGGAGTGAAGTATTTCAAGCCCTGAAAGGAAACAACTTTCAATCCAGACTGATGTACCCTGCAAAACTTTCTTTTAAAATTGATGGAGAAATAAGATACTTCTATGACAAAGAACAACTGAAGAAATTCATGTCTACCAAGCCAACCCTAGAAAAAATATTGACAGTTATACTAGAGAGAGACAAACATGAGTACACTTCCTAGAACAATAACAACAACAACAACAATAACAACAACAACAATACACCAGGAAGGGCAAGCAGTTAAACAAGAGGGAAAAGCAGGAAATCAACAACAGGAAAATAAAATGACAAAGTTAAGCCAGTACATATCAGTTATATCCAATAATATAAACAGCTTCAATTCACCAATTGAAAGAAATTAATTGACATAATGGATCAATAAACAGGATCCAACAATATACTGTACACAAGAAACAAATCTGACTCAAAAGGAAATTCATAGATTAAAAGTCAAAGGATGGAAAAGAATATTCCATGTGATAGGAACCCAGAAAAAGGCAGGGATAGCTGTTCTATTTGCAGACAATGTAAACTTCAAACAAAAAATGATCAAAAGAGATAAAAAAGGTCACCAAATACTTGTTAGGGGAAAAATTCAAAAAGAAGAGCTAACATTCATAAATATGTATGCACCAAATACAGGAATACCCAGCTATATAACACAAATATTAATAGACATGGAAATCCAAATATGCAATAACACAGTTGTAACAGGGCACATTATTACTCTATTGTTACCAAAAGAGGGATCAACTAGACAAATCAGTAAAGAAATAACAGAACTGAATCAAACTTGTGGACAAATGGACTTAGTAGATCTTTACAGAGTGTTCCACCCTTTAACATCAGAATACACATTCTTCTCAGCTGCTCATGGGACATTCTCTAATGTAAACCATATATTAGTCCATAGAACATGTTTAAGTAAATGCAATGGGGTTGAAATTATCCCATGCATATTATTTGATCATAGTGCACTGAAATTGAAAATTAATGGCAAAAGAAACTGCAAAAAATATATAAACACATGGAAATTAAATACCATCCTAAACAACCAGTGGGTCACAGATGAAATTAAAGAAGAAATTAAACAATAGCTACAATACAATAAAAATGCAAATATAATATATCAAAACTTGTGGGATACAATTAAAGCAGTGCTAAGAAAGAAATATATAGCAATGAACTGCCACATCAGAAAAACAGAATTATCAGGAGCCTGGCCAAGAGTCCCAATTGTCAATATTGAAAATGTCCTGATTGTCAATCTCAAGAATGTTGGGAAAAAAAGACAAATATCATATTCCAGCAATGGCTGGAAAGTCAGTGTCTCTGGATCCAACTTTTTCCACTCCCAAACAGCCACTAGAAAGGGGAACTAAAGATGGTGGATCAGTAAGCAGCAAAATACAGAGCCTCCCCTAGAGAAACAACTCAGATGCTAAAATAAAACATCCTGGAGAGATCCAGACAAAGGGAGATGGATCACCTCGACCCAGGAAGAAACTAAAAGGAAAAAAGCTAGTCAAACACACAGCCCTGGGGCTATCATTGGAGCAGCTAAAATTAGCGGCCAGAGCGCTTTCACCAGAGCAGCCCAAACTCACGCTGCTGTGACATGCCCGAGCCCCTCAAACTCATGCCCATGGTGATCTGCTGGAGCTGCCCAAACTCACACCCACTGTGACTCACGGAAGCCTTGATCCTGCTGAAGTCAGGGGTTTGTGAGACCAACAGAGAATGGAGCCGTCGAGGGACCTGCACTAGCCTGCAGTGAGTGCTTGGAATAAGATCCTCCCATGGGAAAGGGGTGACCAACTGGATGACATGTTGGAATTAGGCAGGACAGGCATGAATAAGGAATAGCAGTGACTTCAGTTGGTTGCTCCCTACCCAGAGCAGATTGGTGGGATCTGCTTGGTCTGGGACACAGCCCTGGCTGGGACCCAATAAGCTGCCCTGAACCAGTTCCACACCCATGGTACACACTAATGTGGTGAAGGCCTCCACAGGTTGACTGACTCTCAGAGGGGAGAGGCCAGTATATACTGCCCCTGCTTGCACCTCAATGACCAACAGCAAACTGGAGAAGCAAGAAGTCCCTAGGCAGTGCACTTCAGAATAACCATACCCAACAAGGAAAGGGGGGACCTCCACTATACACCTGTATGGAAGAAACCAAAAACATGACAAGAGAAAGAAACAAGAAAAAGCCCCCAGCCCAAAACCCTGAGAACATTGATCCAGGAGAGGTAAATAAAAAGCAGACTGAGGGTAGCAAACATGCAACATCAGACATGGCATCAATGGACATAAAGAGATAGCTTTGAGACTTCATAGGCAAGCTCAAAACTGAAATATTAAATCAAGTAAAGCAAGATATAAGTATATTAATAAAAGAAATGCTAAGTACCTCTTAAGAAGACACAGATGGAAGAAGGGAGGAACACAAAAAAAGGAGAGAAACATTGGATAAAGAATATAAAGAAACCTAGAATTCATGAAGCAGATTTAAAGAGATTACCAGGAAATTAAAAACTCCATTGAAAGCTGGCAAAACTGCTTGAAAAAAACTAAGGATACAAAACTTGAAGACAGGTTTGAAATGTGTGATCATGAAAGGAAAGATCTCTTAAAAATAACAGACAGTAACAATACAAAGGCTAGAAGACAACAAGGGGATCTATAACTTAAGAATAAAAAATGTGAATGAAGAAGCAGGGGTAAAAACAAAGGAAATACAAAGTCTATTCACAGAAATAATTAAGAAAAACTTCCCAGGAAGGAAAAGGAAATGGTATTCAGATGTATGAGGCATACAGAATTCCAGCCACCTATAACCAAAACAGATCTACACCCAGCCATAAAATAATCAAGATCCAATAAATTCAGTACAAGAACAGAATATTAAAAACCATCAGAGAAAAGAAACAGATTACCTATAAAGTAAAATCCATCAAAATCATGGCAGACTTCTCAACACAGATCATCAAATCAAGTAGAGCTTGGAGTGAAGTATTCTAAGCCCTGAAACAAAATAATCTCCAACCCAGATTGATGTACCCTATAAAACTGTCTCTCAAAATTAATGGAGAAACAAGATGCTTCCATGACAAAGAGGAATTGGAGGAATTGACGGCTACCAATCCAACCCTACAGAGAATACTGAAGGACATTCTAGAGAGAGAGAAAAAAAATACCAGGATTTCAGGAACAGTGGCAGAGAGGTCTCAATGAATGGGGAAGACAGTAGAATGAAGGAGAAAAATAGACAACCAATGGCAGAAAAATAGTATAGCAGAGATGAGGCAGAGAAGGTTGGCTATACTCTCTAACATAGATGGCCTTGATGCACTAACAAAAAGAAACACAGGCAGAATAGATCAAAGGTAAGTCCATTGAGATGCTCTGTATAGGAAATATAATTAACCTGAAAAAGGGTTTATGGGCTGAAAATCAGCTTTGAGAAAACAATGCCCTATGTGAACAGGAACCAGAGACAAATAGGGGCAACTCGACCATCACTTGCAGGTTGGAAAGGCATGATACTTCTGTGCAATAGAGAACTGCTCAGCTATAATGAAGGAATCCTTGAGGCTTTTGTAGGTAAAGGAATACAACTTGAGATCAAGTTCAGGAGTGAGAAGGTTTGGAACCACTTAGGTAAATAGCAGGTTGTCCCTAGTCTAAAAACTGAGGGAGTTGGTGGGACCCAAAATGTGCAGTGCACCCTGTGGGAGAGAAAAGGGAGGAATAGTCTAAAAAAGAAAGGCAGAGGATATTGTTAATAGTGTATCAGTATTTAAAACCCACATTACTCTCACTGCTCTGTTTAGATGGATTACATTCTGTTCCAGTTTGCCTACTTGTACTAGATTTGAGGGCACAGACAGCTATCCCCAAAATAGCAAGATATAGTATGGTAATTATCCTTAATTTCCTATTAACTTAATCTAAAGCTCTGTATAACTTACAGTGTCTTATTATGACTTATCTTATTTGAATCTAGTTTGTTAGATTGCTGTTTTGTATTGACTGATTTTATTCGAATCTGTTATGATTGATAGTATCAAGTCTGAGAGTATAGGCAACTACACTGAAGTTGACAAGGTTTACTAGTGTACCCACTCTGGTTTGATTATTACCTGCTTTTGAAGTCTTACACTATCTACAATGTTTCATTTTTTAAAATATTGTTATGTACTGCTATATTCAATTATACTATGCCTGATGATATAGACAATTCTATTGAAGATAACAAGAGACATCACAGTAAGCATTACAGATCACCCTGTACTGTGGTTTTACATGACTTTTTTGTTTCATGTTTTTCTAGGAATTTGTTTTGTTTTGTCTTGCTTTTCTGTTTTTCCATCTAATACAGGAAGGAGAGGAATATATGTAGAGACTTATGCATATGTGGAACTTATAAACAGTTTATGAGAACTGATTATAATAATGCATGATGAAATGAACAACTACTTTGAAGAAAAAGAGACACTACAATACCCATTGCTGATTCTGTAGCATCATGATGTGAAATCCAGAAATACTATTATTCTTTGTTCAGAGTGATTTTAGTCTGTTTTGCTTTAATTTCAACATACATGATGATATGGACAACAATTTTGAAGAGAATGAGAGACACTATGACAGCCATTGTTGACTTCCCTATTGTCTGGTCTTGAAGATCTAAAATGTCTTCCTCTCCTGTTCAGATCAGTTTTATACTATGTTGTTTTGTATAAATTCCCTGTATGTCAAGATATAGACAACTATTTGGAAGAAAACAAGATACAGTATGATAGATAGTAAAGATCTCTGGTTGTCTTGCTTTGAAATTTATGTCTCTTACATTGTTTTCTTTCTTCTGTTTTGTTGTGTTTAATTTTACCCTCTTTAAAATTAAAAAAGCCACTATTTATTTGATCTATATGGTGATAAGTGGGGCTAGCAAAAGATTACAATTCATCCTAAGACTTCACTCCAGAGGGTGTAGGTAATCTTGTGTTTGAAGTACTTTGACCCAAGAATAATTCTGTGATAATTTAAGAAAGTATAGATGATCTTATGCTTAGAAGTATCTTATCCTTGAGTATAATCCTGAGATTATTTAAGAAGGTGTAGATGATCTTACACTTGGAAGAATCAATGGGAAATCCTATGGGTTGTGTCAACAATCCCAATTTTTCCTTTCATCCCACAGGGAAATATGCAAAACCAGTCACTGTAAATTTGTGGTCCCCAACACAGAATGAGCACAAATAAACAACTTAATGCTACACCTAAATTCTAGAAAAATAAGAGCAGTCAAGCCGAAAGCTCCTAGAATAGAGGACATTATAAATATCAGAGCCAAAATTAATGCAATTGAGACTAAGAAAACAATACAAAAATTAATGAATCAAAGAGCTGGTTCTTTGAGAGAATAAACAAAATTGATGAACCTCTAGCCAACCTTATCAAGAAAAACAAAAAACTCAAATTCATGCAAAAAGGAATGAAAATAGTGAAATTACTACAGATCCCATGGAAAATCAGAAGATCATGAATACTTACTTTGAAAATCTTTATTCATATAAGGTGGACAACACAGATGAAGTGGAAAATTCCTAGAAATGTTTGAATTACCAAAGCTGAAGCAAGAAGATACAGCAATTTTGACCAACTTAGTTCCAGCTACTGAAATTGAAAATGTGATAAAAAAAAACTTACCAACAAAGAAAAGCCCAGGTCCTGATGGATTCACAGCTGAATTTTACAAGAAATTTAGAGAAGATTGAATGCAATATTCCCCAAATTCTTTGATGAAATTGAAAGAGAAATAATCCTCCCTAAATCTTTCCTGGAGGCAAATATTACTGTGATACCAAAACCATAGAAAGATCCAACCAAAAAGGAGAACCATAGGCCAATATACCTAATGAACACTGATGCAAAGATTCTCAGTGAAATACTGGCAAATAGAATGCAGCAAATCTTCAAGAAGATTATACATCATGACCTAGTGGGATTTATTCCAGGAAAGCAAAAATAGTTTAACATATGAAAATCAATAAATGTAATACATCACATCAACAGAGCCAAAAATAAAAATCACATGATCAGCCAGGTGTGGTGGCTCACGTCTGTAATCCCAGCACTCAGAAGGCTGAGGCAGGAGGATTGCTGTGAGTTCAAGACCAGCCTAGGCCACAAAGTGAGCTCAAGGCCAGCCTGAACTGCACAGGGAGACTCTGTCTCAAAAAGACAAAAAAAAAAAATTCATATGATCATCACCTTTATCAAAATCAATAAAGCTTTTGATAAAGTCCAAAACTTGTTCATGATAAAAACCCTATAGAAACTTGGAATAGATGGTAAAAGCCATTTGTTGCAAAACAACAGCCGAAATTATACTAAATGGACAAAAACTGAAACTTTTCACTCTAAATTCAGAAATAAGACAGCAATGTCCACAATTACCACTTCTATTCAATATAGTTTTGGAAACATTAGCCAGAGCAGTTAGACAAGAGAAAGAAATAGAAGAAATAAGGATAGAAAAGGAAGAAATTAAATTATTACTATTTGTAGGTGACATGATAGTCTACCTAGAAGACCCTAAAAATTCCATCAAAAGACTACTAGAGTTAATAAACAAATTTAGCAGTGTGGCTGGATACAAAGTCAATATTCAAAAATCATAGCATTCCTGTATACAAACAGAAAACTCTCTGAGCAAGAAATTATGGAAATAACACCTTTCATAATAGCACCCAAAAAAATGAAATACTTTGGAATCAATGTAGCAAAGACTCATGTGCTGAAAATTATAGTACTCTAAAAAAGGAGATTGAAGAGGATGTCAGAAAATGGAAAGATATCCCTTGTTCATGGATAAGAAGAACCAACATTGTGAAAATGGCCATACTCCCAAAACTGTTATACAGACTTAGTGAAATCCTGATCAAAATACCAGTAACATAACTTACAGATTTAGAGAAAATATTCCTAAAATTAATTTGGAAACAGAAGAGACCTAGAATAGCAAAGACAATTCTAAGCAGCAAAGGTGAGGCAGGGGGCATCACAATCCCTGATTTGAAATTATACTACAAAGCTACAGTGATAAAATCAGCATGTTACTAGCAAAACAAAACAAAACAAAACAACAAAAAACAGACCTGAGGATCAATGAACATATTAGAAGATACAAATACAACTACAAAGATACTCAGCCACCTTATATTTGACAAAAGGGCTGAACATGTTGACTGGAAGAAAGATAGCCCCTTTCATAAATGGTGCTGGAAAAACTCACTTTTCACATACTAAAAAGGACCCATGTCTACCATCATGCATTAAACTAATGTCAAAATGGATCAAATATCTAAATATTAAAATAGAAACACTAAAACTACTGGAAGACAAGGTATGTAAAAATCTTGAAGACATAGGGATAGGCAAAGAATTCATGAACAAAACACAAACCACATGGAAAGTACCTTAAAGAATCAACAATTGGGATCTCATTTAATTAAAAAGTTTTTGCACTGCAAAAGAAATCATCAACAGAGTGAAAAGAAAACCTACAGAATGGGAAAGAATTTTTGCTGGCTGTCCCTCAGACATCGAACATATAAAGAATTGAAAAACATCAGGTCCCCCAAATTTGAAGATCCAATCCAAAAATGGGCATCTGAGATGAGTATACACTTCTCAGATAAAGAAATACAAATGGTAAATAAATACATAAAGAAATGTTTATTATCACTGGTCATTCCAGAAATGAGATTCCATCTCACTTCAGAAAGAATGGCTGCTGTCAAGAAATCAACTGATAACAAATGTTGGCGAGGCTGTGGGGAAAAAGGAACACTGCTCCACTATTGGTGGAAGTGTAGACTGGTGCAGCCACTGTGGACATCAGTACAGAGATTCTTCAAAAAAACTAGGATTGAAAGTCCCATTCAATCCAGCTATTCCTGTTCTGGATATTTTCCCTGAGAAGTTGAAAATGTCATATCACAGTGATATATGTGCACCCATCTTTATAGCAGCACTATTTGTAATAGCTAAATCTTGAAAGCAACCAAAATGCTCATCAACCACAGAATGCATAGAAAAGATATGTTATTTTCATACAATGGAATATTACTCGGGTATTAAAAAGGATAATCTTGAGGCTTTTATAGGTAAATGGATACAACTTGAGACTGTATTCATAAGTGAAATAAATCAGACCCACATTTGTAAATATCATATTGTCTGCCTAGTGTAAAAAAGAAATGATAATAAAAAACTGAAGTAGTAATAAGATCCAAAATGTACAACAGATATTGTAATAATGAAAGGGAAAGAAAGAGCTCAAAAGGGAAAAACAACTGAGATGGGGAAAGGAGAAATGATGTAAATAAAAGATTATATGTATGTAGATATACATATATAGCTGTGTATATGTATATGTGTGCAAGACAGATAATTATACTACTAATTCTGTTAGTTCATCAAAAAGAACAGTTGTGTGCTGCCATTGTTTGACTGTTTGACCATCCTTTATGCCTAGATCTTGTAACCTGAACAACTACTTCAAGATAGCAATATGCAATATATCAACTAGTATTGATTTATTAGTTTTTTAAAAAAATTTCTATATTGTTTGTATCGTTTTTTCTGTTTTGCTTTTTTAAAATAAAAAAAAAAGAAATGGCAAGCACCTTGGTGATGCATGCTCTTGGGTGTGGTTGGGTTAGTTATTTGATTCATGACATTGATCACTATATATGGTCCTTTGCCCCTTGCTTTCTGGCACTGTTTCTCCCTTGTTCTGCTTTCCCATCATCATGAACCAAGTTGCTTTTTCCCTTCTGCCCTTTTGCTGTGATGTTGATGTTTTTGCCTGGGAGCTAGCTAATCTTGTATTGAATCTCCAGAAACTTTAAGTTAAATTAAACTTTTTCGCTTTTAAGGTGAGAATTTATTGTAGTGTATTGCATCTTAGCCATAAGAAAGTTTCATTTCAAATATATTTTAATTTTAATATTCTCTTAAAAACCAAAATGAGTCTGCAAAGGGAGCAGCAGGTACAGGAGTCCCAGATCTATGCTGCAGGGATCTACTCTAACATGAGCAACCACATGTCCTTTGGTGACACTAAGTTTGTTCTTAACCTGCCCAAGGAGAAGCTGGAGCAAATGATCCAAGGGAGCAGGACAATGTAGTAATGTTGCAGGTAGCTGAGCTAGTTAGAAATATTTTAGGCAGTCAGACAGGGCTGGGCCCTCGAAGAAGCCTGCACAGAGGACCAGATGTCTGATAACTTTGGAGGAGACACACCTCTTGCTGTGGGCCAGATCTCAGGACAAAAGGCAAAACAAATGCAACCACACCCTTAAGTATAATCCTTAGGGATTAAATCAGATCACTTTGAGAAGCCAAGAGTCACCATTCCAATCCCCTATAGGAGGAGTCACTGATCTCTAAGAATGCCTGCTTTCTGTGTGACTTGTCTCCCCATTTGTTCCCAATTTAATCAATTTTACCTGAGCTATTAATCTTATTGGCTAAACATAGCAAGTTCCCAGTTTTTCCCAATTTAGACTTGCCTCACTTCATGGTTTTACTCTATAAAAATCTTGAGAAAATACAGAATCTTTGGCAACCCACTCGGGACCCCTTCTGTCTCTCTCTCAGCTTTATTTCTCTCAATAAATATTTCTTCTCTTAACCTCCATTGTTCCTATAATTCATTCTTTGATTTTAGAGAACATGCACTCATTCTGGACATATATTAGGTTGGGAGTTTCAATTCCCCTATATCAGTAGCACCTAGAAGTCAGGTACCTCTGGCAGACCTGGAGATCTTATTTTTTCTCTGGAGTCCTGGCTTTGGCAACATGGGCTGGGGAACAAGGGAATCACCACCTCTTTCTCTGGGGATTGCACCATGGAATAAGCCAAACTCACCCAACCCTTTCTGGACTCCCAGAACTTCATTGCCTACAACATTAACTCTTCAAAGAAGGGAAACTCTGCCACAAGGTGAAACTGACTACTGGCTTCCATACCCAGGTCAGACACTGCTTGAGGCTGCAAAATGACTTCCAAGCTCAAGAGCTATCAATTTCAAGAAAACCATTTCCTGGTGGTCCAGGGGGGCTATATGCTCATCCTCTAAAAGGTGGTAGAGTATATGGAGAAAGCCAAGGCATACAAAGTCATTGGCCACCAGGAGCAGATGCTGGCCCAAGTATGTGGAAAGCTTCATCCAGGGCTCCACTGAGGGGCTCCAGCTTCTGGATCCAGGACAAAGGCTCCATCATGGGGAGTTGCGTTGGTTTCATTGGTAGCTACCATGATCTTTTTGGTTCTTGAAGAGAGTTTGAAGCCTTAGTGGCCATGATCAACAAGGCCATGAGTGCAAAGTTTGAGTGGCTTGAAGTAAGTGCAGAACAGCTGCTGATGGAATTATCCTGCTTTCCAGCCTTCAATAACTTCACTTCCCAGGATGTTCTCACCTTTGCAGCCTCTGGTATTCCTGTTGGCATCAATATCCCCAACTAAGATGACCTAAGGCAGACCGAAAGCTTTAAGAATGTGTCCTGGAGAGTGTGCTGGTAGTCACTATGCCACGCAGGGGGGAGTAGCTGATGTTCCTAGAGGAGGAGACAAAGATCTGTATACTTGTTGGAAGGGGCCCTCCTTAGACATGCAGGCAGGGCTTTGTGAGCAGCTGGGCTGTGGCAGTGGCAAGGTCTTTGACAGGATGAGAAGGGAGTGTTCAGTTTTGACCCAGAAACACTGATCAACCCAGAGACTGGAGACAGATTCAGAACTGCTACCAGTGAGGGGAGATGTGGGACAGTAAGTTCAGCACCATTTCCTCCAGCTATGGAGAGTACTGGGATAAGAGTGTGTGCTTGTACCCCTGCCTCAACCCCCAAGTGCTGGGGATCTCTGGCTTCAAGGAGGCTGATGAGGAAGATCAGATCTACATGTTTCAGGAAGGGGTACTGGCTGTTAGGGTCCCCAGCTCGTAACAGGCCCAAAACAGGCTCAGTTTGTGATCCTGAGGATCTTTCTGGAGGCTGGAGGGGAACTTATTACCATTCCTCCCACCACAGGATCTGATGGGCACCCAGATCCTCGAGTCCACTTTGACTGTAAGATCAGCTAGGTGACAGGCCTGTCGGGAACGGTTCATATAGAGGCTCCAGGTAATGAAATCCACTGGGGATGAAGCTGGAGAGTGGGCCCTGTATGAAGAATGTGCAGTGGTAACTGATGTACCCAGGTGCTTCCTCACTCTCAGGGACACAATGCTGTTGCACAAGGCATCACCGAAGCTCACTGGACAGCCTAACACCCACTTGGAAGGCTCAGAAGTGCAGCTTCTCGGGTATGAGGCCTCAGCACTGTTGGAGACCATAAATGCACAGTGGCTAATTTTGCATATTTTTCTAAAGCTAAGTGGAGGTTTGGGATTATGGTATTACCCTTTTGAGACCCATTAACTCTTTTGGGATGGGCCATCCTCTCCCATCCACTAAAACTAAATTTAAACTACTAAATTTAAAAAGAACACTTCAGGACAAGATCCTTCTTAGCATAAAATCACCTCCACCCCTTTGAGTCATCGCAGGATTATCCATTGCCTGGTGAGTCATCCATCTCTGAATATTCTGCTGAACTTGAATCTTCCCCTAGCCCTCCCACATTTTATACACCCCATAAATAGTGGCTGGTTTGGAGTGTCTTGGTCTCTTCATCATAAGGTGTTGACCTCCCAGTCCCCCATTATACATTACTAAATTTGTCTCTGTTATTTCATCCTTTAGCCCTATCCCTCATATAGACAGTTGTGGACCTTGGCCAGCTCCCCAGTTCAGCTGCTGGACTCATCAGATCCTTCTCTGAGTGCTTCCCAGAGGATGGGCCTGAGTTGGAGGCAGTTCTTACCCAGATGGCTACTGCTGATGTCTGAGTCTGGAAGAGCCTCAGTGATGCCTGGTTTGGCCAAACTTGAAGATTTATGTGTCTCCTCCCTGAACTCCATCAAAGCAGGGGGATGGGGAGGGGCAAGAGCTGGGATTTTGGTGCTACCTCAGCTGAGGGTGGTGACACTTAACTCTTCCATTTGTCCACACTTTCTGATTAACCAGGTGCTTCCTTTCTGTTAGTTGACCCATTCTGCCATCTGTGAAGTGGACACTACTGAACTCTTTTTCCAGTTTTCCAGGTGAGGAAGTGGCAGTTTTAAGAAATGACTGATCTAGATCCTGGAGGTGGTATGTGACAGAATTAGGGCTCAAAAGTTTCTCAGCAAACCTGATCCTTTTCATGTATTACTTTCATAACTAAAAAAATAAATATTAGAAAAAAACCACCAAAATAGCCTTCCTGATCTTAAAGTTTTGCATTTAACTGAATGAATGGCAGATACCACTATCTGTATTTTTTGAAAGCCTTTAAGGGTGGTAATATTGGTTGGCCCTTACTTATTTTCTCTCAATTCTAACCCAGAAAAAGAAGCCTTTCTTCTCAATTCACAAAGACTAATTGTTTTTAGATAAACAGTATAGGTGATCTTGTAGCTTGGCATAACTGATGCCATCTTGTGCCCTGTGTTTGACTTGTGCCCCAAATTTGACCCAGAGGAGTGAAAAATTACTCAGAGTACAAGTCCCATGCAGAATGAACTATACCCATAAGAGAAAAAAATTAAGCTGCCCAACAAAGAAGCAAGATATGGGTGTCAACCAAAATTAATGTAAAATTCTAGCTAAATTGTTTCCAATAGGATGTCTTGTTTTGAGGTTTTCTTCTTTAAATGCCCTGTAACCCTCCAGTTTGGGGTCACTCATTTTGACTCTGAAACAGGGGTCTATGGGTGGTTGCTGAGCTCAGCTAATAAAATCCCAAAATTTATCAATTTGGCTGCATGGATTCCTATATTGTTTATGAACCCACTTCAATCTCAGCTCTGGAGAACATTATTTTCCACATTTTATCATGATGTAGAAGCATTTAACTGATGTTTAATTATGATGAATAAGCATTAACCAGGTAAAATTCATAAATTTATATATAATATATATATATATGGAAAAGTTCATATCAACAAGCAAGTTAATTTTTATATTTTTATGTTCACATTCACATATATAAAATGTTACTTAAGATTTGCTCAGGGCATAGGAAAGTTAGACTCAGAATAAAAAATATAATAAAATTAACTTTCCCTCATTAGTTTCAAAAATAATGAACTCCAAAACACTATCAAAAATTACCTATGCTTTCAATGAGTTAACAGATGGTTTGTTATAAAACAAAGAAATTACTTCATGAGATTAGAAATATAGTGAAATGGATTTATTAACTTTTCTTTGTACTTTGAGAAATCTTGTTTAGAATTGATCTTACTATTTTTGAGAACTGAGATAATAGAGAACATTGATAGAGTTTTTCTCTGACTTGGAGCAGCTTCCTGCTGACATTTTCAAATCAACAGGCTTTTTTTGCAAATGGATGTGTTCTATATATGGATGTATTTGTGGGTTCCTCTGTGTATGCAGGTGTATAAGTATATAAATTGCACTTCTTCTTTTTAAGTTCTATCCTGCCAGGAATCATATAAAATGAAGGATGAAGATTGGAAATGATTCCAATTTTGTGAAGAACTTTCATTAGGTTTATACTGTAATAAGGAAAGCAATTTAGCACTAGATGAATGGGTGTTTTGGGACCAGATTCCATTATAAGATAGAAATTTACAATCTAAACAAGCTGGTATCTATACGGGCTAGTCCCAGGTTTGGTATACTGGATTTGATTATAATTACAAGGTATTGTGTTTTATTTTTTGTGATATTGGGGATTAAATCCAGGGCTTTGTGTATG
Organism: Hydrochoerus hydrochaeris; assembly: GCA_004027455.1. Lineage (NCBI taxonomy): Eukaryota > Metazoa > Chordata > Mammalia > Rodentia > Hydrochaeridae > Hydrochoerus > Hydrochoerus hydrochaeris. The sequence goes on from PVLA01004796.1 coordinate 55,744, forward strand.
CTAGACAAGCACTCTACCAATGAGCCACATTCCAGCCATGTCACTGTAAATTTTAAACATTTATTGAATGCTGTAATCTTTTGACAGTAAGGTGTTAAAGATAGAAAATCCTAAAAGCTGGATTCTTTCCCAGATTGTATAGGTGATATCTACTACAAGCAAAAAGGGATTGCCTGTTAAACTGAAATTAGTATCTTATTTGCCTACATATATTTATTAAAAATGTGAAAATTGAAAAGCACTTGACTCAAGTCTCAAAGATAGTTTAAGATTAGAGTTTAACATGGCTGGTAGCCCATGCCAAATATCTCCAGCACCTTTAAGAAACAACTGGTTCACTGAGAAAATTAATCTCATGACCCAAATATAGCAAAATAGAACCCAAGTAGCAGTAAACTTTTGAATGCTTTACTGTTGCTTTTAAGACGATTAAATTTTTGCCTTCAAACTGTGCACTTTGCATATAAAAGAGCCAACTATTGCGTAAACCTTGCTAACTTTCTCAGAAAAATTTAGAGTAGCAGGCATGAAATGTTAAAGGTTACCAAGATTTTAAAATCTAATGCCAACTTTCTTAAAAATAACTGTTAATAACAGCTGACTCATAGTGTTATTCATATACTCTTTCTCTTAGGCTTTATTAAAAACTTCAATCACTAGGTCAGAATGGGGAGCTTTGAAACGGTGGTAAATTTCCAGGGTGAAAAATCTGAAAACTTATTTAAACTCATTTAACATGCTTGCTGTTTTTTTTTTTTTTTTAAATAATCCTTTTTGATTAGTCTGCTTTCCTTCCTGTAACCTTGCATTTTGAGGACATTTTACTAAGTCACCAAGAGGTATCTACTTCCTCTTTTGAAGCTATTTGGTTCCATGTCTCAAACAAATATTCTGTACATTTGAGTTTCTTGCCCCATTCTATAACAGAGAAGTTTCCAGTTTCATATATCTTTTTTTTTTTTTTTTTGCCACTCACTACTCAAATTTAAATGAACATTTTGGTTTTCTTTAAAAGTCTGCTTTTTTCTAGTGTGTTTAAATTTTTAAACACTTCAGTTCATTTTTCTTGATGTTTTTGTTTTCGTTAGGCAAGTAATATTGGAAAAATCTAATTTTATTTGATCAAAATAGGTTTATGCCAATGCCTTTCTGTTCATTATTTTTTCTTTTTTAAATTGGAGCAAATTTTAATCCTTCTGTTTTCAAATTAAACAGCATTCTGATGCCTACTAGCATTCTTATTCAGAATTTGGCATCTCAAATCTTTCCATCTCTACCTAGAATCTAAGAGAAAGCATAGCAACAATAATTCCATCTTTTCCATTTCCTCCTTCCCTTTCTAACATGTATCGAGGATTCCCAATGTGTTGAGGTTATCTGCACATTATGTCATGTTCATCCTCACTTACAGACTTGCTGATGTTTCTATTTTGCATAAGAGATACTTGAGGTTTGGGCTTGGGGGTATTTTCTGGGGCTCATGGAGTTGGAAGTGGGGAGCAGCAGGCAGCACGCACTGACAGAAGGCTCTCCCACCACTCACTGTTTTTATCTACGAGAAGATGTGGGTTTTTTTTTCAAAGTTCTTATTTTAAGTTGAAAACATTTCACAATAAAAGGGAATTATAAAAGAAAAGAATCTGTTTTACAGTTTCCCTAGCGGTATTCTTTTACCAAGCGAGATATCTACTTGTCACGCATTAGACACAATGCACCCGGAACGCCTGGAGTCGGCCTTGTAGCATGCTGGCTGCGTCCTCAGCAGGCGTTTTAATTCTCACTAGGTCCTGATTTCTGCATTCTTCTTTACATGCTCATGCTTATTTTTCCTCAGATTGTTCATTTTCTTTCAGGATCCTGGGGCCATTGAACTTCTGGTACAGAATATATCCACAAAGGCTCTATGAAGTTGAACCCTACCTGAGAGGGGCTCCATCTCATGGAACAGCCTCTACTGCCAGGTACATTCCAAGCACACTGAGCCATTTCCAATGCTCTTGTATTCACAAGTCCCAGTAAATTTAATCCCTGTGTTCATCTGGGAGATTTCTGGAATGTGCAAAACTCACTTAAAATAAAGAATAAGTGGAAATTATGAAATGAAAAACAACTTACTTATTATTGTTAGTCACAGGAAATATGCTCTGATCAGGAAATCAGAAGGTATATGGTCTATGCTCCTTGTATACATTGGCATTTTGCTTATCTCTGTAGTTGAAAAAGAGAAGTTGCTGAGGTTTTAGGCATCAAGGGTAATACTCTACATGTGTTGGTGCTCTGATAACTTAATATTTCAATAATGAGAACCATTAATACCTACATTTTAGAATCTTTTTATATGTTACTTAAATCTGTTTTAACTACCTGGTTCAGATGAGCTTCTATTTTGCAATTTCTCCTTCTTACAAAGTAGTCTGTGCAGGATCACGGTGACATGATATTATGTCAAGTGATTGTTGTGGAAGCCACTGATTATAGACCATAAGTTTTTTTATTTGTTAACAGAACAGGAGCATGAGAGCCTTGGAGTACTTCATTAAAATTACTGTGAGGCAAATTTTCTCTTATTTGAAAAATAAGCAAGTTATACCATCATGCCAGAAAAATGTACAGATGGTGCTCAGAGTGCTTTAGCTTATAGGTATATAGAGAGAAACCAAGAGCCTATAGTTTAGCTAAAGGACTGGGAGGGTAATTCAACATTAGGCCTAGGTGTAGTTTACTGAGTGGTCAACTTCTGGACACAGAATAGAGCAATTACAGCTGGTCTGGGCTCAGAACAGCATAGCTGGAATCAAAGTAGCCTCTGTAGTCCAAGATCTGTGTCTGAAACCTTGTGTTGCCTGTCACTCATTGTGTGACCTGGGCAATTTACATAAATTCTTTGTAACTTACTTTTGCTTTTACTTAGAATAGTGATAATGACACTGATAAATTTTACCAGAATTAATATGATATATTTAAATCACGTATCTGACACCCAGATGAGAGCTCAATGAATGTCTGTGATTGTTATTGTAATAAGATGAGTTGGGTTTGAGTAAAAGTACTACATGTTATTTATTAGGTATGTGACTTTGAGCAAGTCTTATAATTTCTGTGGGTGTCTTTGTTACTCTCAAATCCATAATTTGTCTACTTCTGAGAGCTTTCGTAATGATTAGGTAATGAGAGATACTACTTCACTATTTCCTTTGCTGGTCAGCAGACTAGAAGACATGTGTTACTTAACAAAAGATGCATTGGGTGAGTTTTAATCTTATAAAGGTTTGTTTATCTAGAACCAGAATTCATTAAAAGTATTTTTTTTTCTACAATCTGGTGGCAGGTTGATTATATTGGGCCACTTCCATCAGGGGAGGGATTGTGCTTTCTCCTCACTGGCATAAACATATATTATGGACATAAATTTGCCTTTACTTCACATAAGGCTTCTTCCAAAACTACCATCTGTGGACTCACAGAATGCCTTGTTCACCATAATGGAATTTCATATAGCGTTACCTCTGACCAAGGAACACATTTTGCAGCCAAAGAAGCAAGGCAGTGGGTGCTTGCTCCTGGAATTCATTGTTCTTACCATGTTTCTCACCATCTAAAAGTGGCCGAATTGATAGAAAGATAGAATGGTCTATTTTTATTTGTTTAAGAAAAAAAGGCACAGAAAAGAAAAACAAAAAGCAAAAGAGACAAATAAACAAACAACAATAAACCCAAAGCAATAACAATAGAAGCTTTCAAAACAAGATGATAAGAATTTAAAAATGGTTATTATATTACATATTGTTATCTTCAAAAGAGTTGCTTAGATTACCAGATATAGACGTGAAATTGATCTAATCATACGAATATTAATATTCTTTTCCAAGAACTAATAGAATGGTCTTTTGAAGGCACAATTAAGGTACCAGCTAGGTGGCAATAGCTTGTAGAGCTGGGGTAAGGTACTTTAAAAGGCTGCATATGCTTTGAATCAGCATCCACTATATGATACTGTGTCTCCCATAGCCAGGACTGATAGGTCCAGGAATCAAGGGTTGGAAGTAAGAATGATATCACTCATCATTACCCTTAGCTATCCACTAGCAAAATTTTTGCTTTCTGTCCCCACAACCTTGTGTTATGTTGGCTTAAAATCTTGGTTCCAGAGGAGAGAGTACTAACACCAGGAAGCACAACAATGACAGCATTGAACTAGAAGTTAAGGCTTCCCCCTCGTCATTTTGGTCTCCTCATTACTCTGAGGAAACAAACTAAAAAAATTGTCAGGGGTAATTGACCCAGTCAAGGAGAAATTGGACTAATGCTCCACAATGGAGGAAAGGAAGAATATATGTGGAATGCAGGGGACCTCTTAAGGTGCCTCTTAGTATTACTGGGCCCTGTTATTAAAGTCAATGGGAAGTTACAAAAACCTAACATAAGCACAATGATAAATCATCCAGAGCCTTCAGTAATGAAGGTGTGGGTCATTCCCCCAGGGAAAGAACCAAGACCTGCTGAGGTGCATGCTGAAGGCTGAGGGAATACAGAATGGGTAGTGGAAGGAGGTAATTTAAAATACCAGTTACAATTTCGTGATCAGCTACAGAAAAGAAGATTGTAATTGTAGTATTTCTCCCTAAATGTGGTTCTAATGTAATGTAATGTTGATAGGCTTAACACTGGTTCTTAAGGATTGTAAGGCTATGTTAAGTTGTGAAATGATAAGAATAAGCATCATTCAAGGAAAACTCACCTTCTAATCTGGTGAGGGAATTAGTACATTTTTGTTTGTAAGCATGTCTTTGTATTTGGAGACTGATTTAAAGAAATATATAGTCAGTTGACAAGGGGTAGATTGTAATGATTGACACTTGTGTTAACTTGAGAAGCTGAGAAGTTTAACGAAGTGATTCAGCAGGGGTCAGGGTCTTTATTTTGTAACATCCTTATTCTGTGCAAGAGAAGGGGACCTGGATGGTGTGAATGCTTACACTCACCCCAGGGAGGTAACGTGTGTACAGTAAAAGGCGAATGAGGAAGGACTGATGGATGGAGCCATCAGAGGAGGTCCAGTCTTGGCCTTCAGCTTCCATATCATCTTATGGCTTCTGGAGTAGACTGTTCAGCTTCAGCCTGGGACTCTTCAGCCTCCCAGCATAGACTCTTCAGCCTTCTGTTGTAAATTCTGCAGCTTTCAGTGAATCAGCACCATGCATGGCCCACTGCCACCGGGAGGCAGCTGGACCCCCTCCTTTTCCTGTGAGTCAGTGCCATTTGTGGACTGTAGGGGAAGAGAACCAGAATACACCAAGAAGCAAGCCCTTCCTGAGAACCAGTGCCATGCATGGGCCACCACTGCTGGGGGATCAGCGAGACCCCAGCTCCTTACAGAGCATGGGTTGGGAAACAAGAAAAACCAAATCCTCCCCACCCCCATAAGCGACCAGCTGACCTGGAGAAACACAGGCTGCCGTGATAGATATTCAGATGAAATGCTGCTTGATTCTTGTGATGTTTGGTGTTTCCCTGACTTTACAGATCTAGTGCTGGTGGTCTGATCACCTATTCAGAGGGTAATGGTACACAGTGTGGCATCTATGGAGGATCTCTTTCTGAAGGTGGTAATCATTGTTTATTCCCTGTTATCTTGTTTTGAATTCCTGTATCATTTTCATTGTTTTGTTGGGTTGGGTTTTACTCTGTTTTGCTTTGTTTGATTTTGTTATATCCGATGGCATGGGCAGCTGTTTCATAGTTAGCAAGATATATTATGGTAGCCATTTTGAATTTACTATTGTCTTGTTTTAAAGCCCTTTATTGCTTTCATTGTTTTGTTTTTATTGGTTCTGCTCTGATCTGTTTTGTTTGATCTTTACTATGTCTGAAGGTATGGGCAGCTATTTTGAAGACAACAAGAGGCATTATGGTAACCATTGTTGATTTCCTACTGTTTTGAATTTCTGTGTCACATTGGTTTGTTTTGATTGGCTTTATTCTGTTTTGGTTTGCTTGGTTTTATTCTCTTTAAAAAAAAAATCAGCATTCTATTGTAGATTTATTGACCTCCTGCTACAGACTTCCATGGAATACTGCAATGAGCTCCAGACCTTGGACTGGATGCTTCAGCTTCTGGCATGCAGCAGCCCTGTGCATGTGTCCTCATCTGACTCTGGCTGACCATTGTAAGCCAATCTTGTAATTTATACATCTGTGTATCTTGTGTTATATCTGTTTGTCTAGTGAATCCTGACTGATATAACTATCAAATTTATCTTAAATATTTAATAATTCTGTTCTGATGTATTACATGCAAACATAATTGTTATTTAATATTAAGCCAGTTTGTGTTATTAAAGTCTATTTTTAATAATCTTGTAATGGAAGCTACACATTTAGAAATTTATAGGAATTTAAGTATAATTAATAACAATCTTAGAAATGTCTTTTATGGAACATAATACAAAACTTTTCCTCCTCTTTTATTTTCACTGCTTTCATACTAGTTCAAGCCTTTTTCCTCTCACCTGGCTGATTGCAGTAACTCTCCTAATTTCCCTTTCATTCCCCAGTCCTTTCTCCTTGCTGCTGCCATATTCTTTCTAAGATCTTGGTAACTCAGCTGTTTAAAAGTTTTTGCCCACAGGAAAAAGTTCCCAAATCCTTAGTGAGGCCTTTTGCTTTCTGACCCTTACCTATGTACTGTCTTCAGTCTTTGTCTGCTAACTTGCTCATTTCTCCTGTGTTGCTTCACATTGGTCTCCATGCTTCACGCAATTCTGCTTTTTCTCACTGAATTCTCTGTTACATCACTTATGAAGGTAAGATGCCTACCATCATCCCTCAAGCACATGGATTTTTTTGAATTTGCTGTTGTATATTATTCTCTCTATCTCTCTAAATTGGAATTAACAGAGAGAAACAATCTTTTTGTCTTTGCATCTCTAGTATATTTTACAACATGTGGCACATAGTTCTAAGCACATCAATGACATATCACTATACATATTAGGTATTTCATGGTTCTTATTTTCAAGCCAAATGAATGCTGTGGTTTTGTTTCCTCAATGGACTTCCTCTTTTTATACTGAGTAAATAGCCTCTTAAAAATGCCAAGCCACTAGCTAAATATTTAAAGCGACCACAGATTTCAGGTTGCTGGATTAAACAATTGTTAAGTAGCCACCGTTTTGTTTCTAGTTACAAGAAGTTAATACAACCTTTAAACTACAGAATTTATGACTTTGAGATCATGAGTTCAAACTCATAAAGTACATATTTAATTAGTGTAAATTATGTAGAGTCTGTTTAAGGATTGTGTTCATTTTCTCAATAGGCTATTCTTAAGACAAAGGGATGCTTTAGAATGACTAATTTAAAAGAGGTTACCCTTCTACTGTATTTATTTCAAAAGCTTGCATTTAATCAAGTCACTTTGTTTTTTAGTAAAACACTCAACACCTGGCTGCTAATTAGTGCTCCAGATTCACTGGGTCAGTGGGAGTCCAAGCTTGTGGAAATCTGGAGAGCCACATGTACCTTCTACCTTCCCACTGATGAAGTGGTAGGAATGGAAGACTCTAAGATTTTATAGTGTTAACTTGAGATATTATAAATTCTTATCTGAAATATGTGGACATATGAACAGTCATAACTGTTTTCACAGTTATGTGCAGGTTTTCAGTTTGGGTTACAGCATAATGGAAACATCTCAAGCAGTAGTATCCAGAATAAACTAGAGCACTGCCAAAATTCCAAGCACATTAGTCTACATTCTCAGGAATAGCATCCCTGTGCCAAAAATTCTCCTATAAGCAACAGAATATACCTACTTTGCTTCACTAAGGTATCTAGTAATGTCCTCTCCTGCCCATAAGAGCTTAAAATACATTTGTTTCTTTGTCCTCACTTTTTGCTATAGACATTATGATGTGCAGAAGGTTTGTCTTACGTGTGGCCACATGTGAACAGCATGGAGTTTATAGAACTCCAGCTGATTCTGCTGAAAAGGCCGCCTCTTCTTGTGGACTGTGCAATAGTTGAAAATATAACCACTTTCTTCAAATCTGTTTCTATTTCTGTGCTGCTATTTGACCTTGCATATTATAACTAGATTTGCAACTTGTGCAAATATGCAGGCATTCTTCCCTCTTTGTGGAACAGAGTGATGAAAACCCACTTGAATATTGTTGGACCCAGAACTCATACATTGTGCTTATAAAAGCAGGAAGTGTAAGCATGTGCTTTCTTTTTATTTCTAATAGACCTTGCTACATTTACATATGATATACTTTATGTTCTGTCTTTATTTTCATAACACTACACATGTAGATTTTTAAAGCAGACTTTAAATGTTCCCAGGCACCTCAACAAGGTTTAAATACCCTGTTGGGTATAAATAATAAATCCTAACTTTTTTCTTGTTTCTGCCTAAATGATAATTTCCCTTCAGTCTCTTTAGTCCCACTCACGGACTAAAATGTATCTTCATCTAGGTATTTGATTTTAAAAACGGTAATGGATTTGTGTTGCTCCACTCATGAACCTGACCATTTATTTATGCATTTACTCATTCTCATAAATGTTTAGAGATTCTCCTCTATAGGCCAGACAAACCTCTTTATCCCACAAGTCACGTGAACTGAAAGTGCCTGCCTCTTTCTGAGAAGACTCTAAACACTTTTCTGGATTCACTGAGGATGTTTAATATTCCTAACCCAACTATTTGATTGAGTTTTTCACTCTTGCTTGATGTGTAGGGTCACTTTGAGTTTACAATATGCATGTTTATCTCTATTACAAATAACATTACTTAAGTTACCTTTAAATACCAAATTATTTCACATATAACAAAATAACATTGCAAAGTATACTTGCATATTAGTATTCTATTTCTACTCAACTAATTATTATGAATTTAATCTTTCAAACAATTCCCATTTATTAACTTGTAGTTGGTAGGTATGTGAAAAGTCTGGCTTGAACTGAGTCTTATGCTTCTGTTGTCACATAGCTTATGTGACATTTAAACTGCATTGTTAACTTGGTTGACTTGAAAGCTGCATCAGGGATTAGTAAAGTGCACTTTTGGGTGTGTCTGGGTGACCTTGAATACTATCTGTGGTGTCTGGTCCTTTCCTCTGTGGATCCATTTCCTGGCCACTATGAATAGAGCAGCTTTGCTTTGCTGTGCCCTTCCCACAATGATGTTCCTGCCTTGGCTCCTGCTGACTATGCACTGAACCCTGTAAATTTCAAGCCAAAATAAAATTCTTCCTTCTTTAAATTGTGAATGTTAAATATTTGCTCTCAGTAACACAGGGTTGAATAATACAGCTTAAATCAACATGTTGGTTGGACTGAGTTTTATCTAGTATTTCTGGAAAAGAAGATACTCCCAAGCTCATTCAGATTGTTGGTAGAATTCAGCTCTGTGTAGCTATAGTTCAGAATTATCTGTTTCTTTACAAGCTTTCAGCTATAGGGCTTTACTTTGCCTTTTAATTTAAAATTTTTAAAATTTTATTTTTAATTAGCATAATAATTGTATTTATGGAGTATGATGTGATAATATACAGGTCAAATCAAGGTAAATAGCATTTTTGTCTCATTATTTATGTTTGGGCCTTTGTGTCCCTCTCTTAGTTCTGAATGAAATATATAATAGACTATAGAGAACTATAGTCATTCCACTGTGTTATAGGATACTAGAACAAATGCCTCTTATTTAACTGTGTTTTGGTGTAAACTTTCTAATCTTCCTCTACTTCTCTTCCATTACTATTTGATCCATTTCTGCTTGATTGTTTTAAAATTGGATGACTTGGCTTTTTTCTTGTTATAATTTAGGAGCTCTTTGTATATTCTAGATAGTAACATTCTAAGATTAATCACCTCAAAGATTTTATCTTGTTCTTTATGTTAATTCATTGCTCTGCAGAAACTTCTTGGTTATGTGTAATCCTATTTGTTTATTTTTGCTTTTACTGCCGGTGCTTCTGTGGTCTTATAAAAAATCTTCTTCTTATATTTTCTTCATATAGTTTCATAGTTTAAGTTCTTGGTTTTAGGTCTCTTGTCCATTATGAGTTGGTTTTTTATATAGTGAGATATAGAAATAGTTTCTGTCTTTTCAATGTGCATATGGATGTCAAGTACTGAGAAGACTGTCCATACTCCAATAAATAGTTTTGGCTCCTTCGGTGAGAATCAGAAGGCTGTAAATGTGTGAATTTGTTTCTGTGATCTCTGGTCTTTTCCACTGATCTGTGGGTCAGTTTTTATGACAGTGCCATGTTGTCTAGTTACTACAGCCCTGTAGTATATCCTGAAATTGGAGACTGTGGCGTCTCCAGTTTTGTTTCTTTTGCCCAAGATTTGCACTCACCTTTGAGACCTCCCGCATACTTCATCATGTGGATGCACATTCTCCTCTCATTTTATAGTTGGCAAAGGTGCATCTAACACTTTGCTTGCTAGAAATGTCTTTGATTTTCTTTTCTGAGGAAGTTGGGGAGAACTTTATTCTTTTAAAGAATTCATGTGATGAGATTAGACATTTTCTTATTTGAAGCCCAGTGGATTAGAAATTTTAATTATATTTACAAAATCCCCATTTACCAGATGACTTAAAGTAACCATTGTTGTAATAGTTCATCATTTTAACAATCTTTTCTGAGGATCAGGAAATTTTGGGTGACATTTTTATGATTCTGCCTACCATAATTTCTACTTCCTTTCTACTCATGGTGGTATTGTTGGCATACATTTTATAACTCCTCAAGTGAATTGTTATTAATTTTGATTTACTGATTCAAAATCAGTCAGTTCTTATTTAATAATTTAAAGATTGAAAAAAAGGCTTTTACATTTACCCAAATACTTATGATTTCTATTGTTTGCTATTTATTAATTTATTTATTCTTGCGTAGAACTAATTTTTTAAAAAAATTATTTAAAAATTGGTATTATTTTCCTTCTGTCTAAGAACTTCCCTTAGTGCAAGTGCAGGTGTGCTGGCAACAAATTCACTTTTTTTTATTTGCTTAATAAAGTCATTATTTTACCTTCATTCTTTAAAACAAAATATATATTTTTTCTGGATATAGACGTTTTGGTTTAAGTTTATTTCAGTACTTTAAATTTGCCATTCTACAAGTTGTCACTTTACTTTTATTCAGGTGAGAAGTAAATGAATTCCTTTGCCCACTGTGGGTAATCTGACTCTCTCCTCCAGGACTCATTTACTTTTAAGATTTTTCTCTGTATCTCTGGTTTTTTAGCGTGTATGTGTGTGTGTGTATTTCTTTATTATTTTCTTTGTGATTTTTATTTTGTTTAGGGTTAATTGAGCTTTTTAGATCTGTGTATTTATAGTTGTCATTAAATTTGGAAAATTTTCAGTGATTATTTCCAAGTTCTGTTTTTACACTCTTTATCCTGTTTGTGGCACTTCAATTACAAGAACACTAGTTATCTTGACATTGTCCTAGAGATCACTAGGATTCTGTAGCATGTTTTACTTTCCAGTGTTGTTTGGTATCTCTTTCTCTTGTCTCCCTCCTCCCATATGAATAGCATCTATTATTCTGTCTTTTCTTTTGTAGCGCCCAAGCTGCCATTTAAAAACATATACTCATTTGTTAGTCTCTTTCCCACTACTGAGACAAAAAAATGCCTGATAGTGCAATTTAAGACAATTTTATTTTGGTTAAGAGTTTCAGAGGTTTGGAAAAATGATAGACAGGCATAGTGGAGGAATACTGCTCAAACGATGGCAGCCAGGAAGTAGAGGGAGAGAGAGGCAGAGAGAGATGAAAAGTGAAATGCAACTAGTCCACCTTGTCCACCTCTTAACAGCATGTTCAGCTAGGAACTCATCAGTTCAGTAATCCGCTGATGAGAAGTGTCCTCATGATCTACTCACCTTGTGAAAACCTAGCCTCTCAGCATATGAGACTTTTGGGGCATATTTCAGATCTAAACGATAGTAAGTCACTTTCTCCCTTTTTTCTTTAACCAATCAAAACAATATTGAATAAGGGAAAACAATTAATCAGAACAAAGAAAAACAGTGCAAACAATATTTGACTTCAAAGACAAGGTAAGGGGATGCCATGGTTTATGTCAGTGGCCCCCAAGCCTCATGCAGTTATGCATTTGCGATTGGTTCATTGTCTAGCACTTGGATTGGTGGGTGTGGGTGCTCTACCCACCTAGGGGAGGAGCCAGGATGTGATGTAATGGCAGGAAGAGGGTGCCAGTGTCCACCTTGCTGTTTGTAGCTGCCATGAGCTGCAGCCCCACCATCCCACCCTACCTTGGAGCCAACTGAGTATGGGCTGAAACCTCCAACTGTAACAACTGTAAGAAATAAACCTTTCCTTCCTTCATTTTGGGTGTTGGGTATTTTGTCCAAGCAATGGGTAAAAAGTAACTAAGTAACTAAGACAGGGGAATCTCCCATATTTGCATATGCATACTATCATCCTCTCAAGAGATGTTCAGACCGCTGTTCCCAGACCTGCACAATCAACCAAAGAATACAAGCATTTAGTTGCTTTATGTACCTTAGTTGCTATCAACTCAGGCTGACCTCGGAACCATCCAGTTGCTTGCAGTGAGTGGGGTATGGACAGTGTTTGATTCTCAGCCTGTGCACCGGTATGTTCTTGGAAAGTGCTCTCTGACTTTTCTCTCCCTGAAATGTGCACAGCTTGTGCAGCTTATCAGGAAGCCTGGCTCGTTGATTTCTTAGTTGGTCCCCCAAGTCCCAGCATGGTCAATTCTTAGGAGACACTAATGTTTCTCTCCCTGAAGGGCAGGTGGCTTGCAACTGCATCGCTTTCTTATTTCGGGAATTTCGAGATGCACAATTATCACTTGGCTCTTTGTAACATTTATTTTTCTAATTTGGTTTTCTATTTCTTCACTATGTCCAAATTTTCCTTAGTCCCTTTAGCATATTCTTCATAGTTTTTGTTTTATAATTCCAACATTTTGCATTTTTAGTTGGACTTTTGTTTCCTTTTTTTAAAATCATGACTATGTGTCACATTTAACCTGCTTTTTAAAGACATCAAGTAATTCTGACTGTTATGTTGGACATTGTGATGTTACATTGCTAGGAGACTGTATTTCATGATCTTTATTAAAGTGTGCTAAGTTTTTAAGTTTTATTTACCAACTTAAAAGTTGTAAACTGAACAACTACTTCTAAGACAAAAATATGCAATATATTAACTAGTGTTAATTTCTTACTATTTTTTTGAAATTCTGTATAATTTCTATTCTTTGTTTTGTTTTGCTTTTTAAAATAAAAAAAGTTTCACTGAGATATTTGTTTGGGTAGATCTAGAGTAATCACCACACGAGCCAAGTTATATGTCTTAATGTCTGATTTCTGGGGAGCTGTGTTAACTAAATATATGTGGAGGTAAATGCTCCCATTCATTATGAATAGTCAGACATTCAGTATCTTTCAGTCCTGTGTGATCTCTGCGACTTCCATTCAGCTCACAATTATCAATAGCTGTGCTCTATGCCATGCCTTGTGGAACCTTACCTTGTATACTTGCAGGTTAGCAGTGGGCCAAAGACTTTGAGTTTTGAGTGATATCCCTGCAGATGTCTTGAGATTCTTCTCTGTGCCTATCTCACTCTGAAAATTTCTATGATCTCAGCAGCACTTAATTCAGATATCTTTCTATCAACACAGACAATTGGTTTTTTTGTTTGTTTAGTTTGCTGCACTATGCTATATTTTGGAGATCATTTTACATGTGTTCTTTACCTTAAAAATCACACCTGGCATATTTGTCACCTAATTGTTAAAAAATGGTTGATTCATGTTGTTCACAACTATTTAAAGTGCATGATAATGAAATTACCAGTGTGATTGGAACTATTAACTATTGTGATTGGAACTGAAATTGGTCAGTTTTATAATTTAAAGTGATATTTATTTAATGAGAGCATGATTTAGATATTAATTTCATTCAATAAAGCATTCAATTTGTTGTATTTTGTGAGAGATTTCATCTGGGATATATCTTTCCTAATACTTCATCAACTCTGTGTTAAGGAGATTTTATTCTTCTTAAATTGAGGCTATTTCATGCCATCTTTAGTTTTATTTATTTTACTTCAAAATACTGTGTTTCATAATCTTTTTCCTATACTGTTTTTCCCTCATGGCTTAATTTTGAAGTTTAGAGTTGTTTTTTTTTTTTGCTAATATCTTAAAAATTCTTCATTTTACTGCCCATCAATTTTATCCTTTGGGACTTGCATTCTCTTATAAATTTATCTGCTCTCTTCTAGTTAGTTTATTGCTAATGGCTAAATTGGACATAGTTATTAAATGACTGATGTGAGCTAGTCTTATATGAACATCCTTCTGCCTTTGTAGAATGTCCAGTGATTTTCTACTATATATTCCCTAATATTAATTTAGTTGGGTGCTTTAAGTGTAATATGACCTTGGTAATTGTAATTGCATTTCGTATTTCTTGATAAGTTTTTTTTTTTTTTGTCTTTTTGAGACAGGGTCTCACTATGCAATTCAGGCTGGTCTTGAGGTCATCTTGTAGCCCAGGCTTGTCTCTAACTTGTAGCAATTCTCTTGCCTCAACCTCCTGAGTGCTGGGATTACACCATGTACCACCATGCACAGGTACCACCATGCCCGGCTCTTGTTAAATTTTTGCATTGATTAAACTCAGGGACAACCACTTAAATATGGCTTTTTCTTCCAGAATGGTTTTTATTTTAACATCAAGGTGGATGTGTTGGCAATACACGGACTATTGTCAGGCTGCAAACAGCTAACAAAGTCATGAGACTTCTCCTTACTTTGCAGATCTCTGGGATGTCTTAAATAAGACCAAGACTTACATAATAGGGGAAGATACTCCACTTTTAATTTCATTTTTAGTTATATAATGAGATTTCTTGTGACAGTGTAATTTGTGACTAACCAAGCCAATTCAACTTTTGCTTTGTCTTGGGGAAACCTCCTTCCCTATATTATGCAATTTGTGTGAAGTGTAAATACTGTTTCTCTTCTGTTTTCCATCTACTATCTATGTGTATAATATTGCCTACTTCATTGATTGTCTCATGTTTCATAAAGTTTTTAGGGCCTGGATCCTTTGCAACATGTAATTTACATCACTCAGGAATTTAATGTTATACCATAGGGTTTCAAAAAGCACTTGATGATATTGCGAATATGCAACTCTTAGACCCTGGCATACTGGATATTTAGATTGGAGGGAAAGTTTTTCTTTACTTTTTCTTACTTAGTACACTGCCTAGAGGGTCTGATTTCTCCAATAATGTCAATTAGCATAAAACCCCTGTGGTGCTTGACTATTGGGTATTATTCAACCCTTAAGAGAAAATAGACAACTATGCAGAATGATGTACAATTTGTAGAGCAGACATGGATTGTGTTAGTCAAGGTTCTCTTGATAAATAGAACCAATAGAGTGAGTGTGTCCACACATACACACATATCTATCTAATGACTGTATCTATATCTACATTACCTATATATATGCTCCATCTGTATCTATATATCTATGTCATCTATATCTATGTATCTGTCTCTAGATCATCTCTATAGCTGTCTCTCTATCTCCATTTATGGCTCCCTATGTAGAGATACTGATTTTTATGGTTACTGGCTCTTATAGAAACCCAGAAATACCACCACTTTCCTCAAGCTGGAGAACCAAGAAAGCTGGCAATGTAATTTGGCACATTTCTGAAGGCTTGAGAAATGGTATAACTCTCAGTCTAAGGCCAGATGCCTAAGGGCGTGAGAGGAAGGCTGACTCAGCTCCAGAGCAGGAAGGGAAAATTTGCCATTCCTCAGACTTTTTATTCCACTGGACTGGAAGAGGTTGGAGGATACCGGCCCACATTTGTGAGGGTGGCTCTTCATTGTTCCATCTATCAATTCAGATGTTAATCTCTTTCGGAAACACTCTCACAGAAATAATATTTTAATGGTTATATCCTTTAGCTGGTCAAGTTGACAGATAAAACTATCACAGGCCAAGTAAACAAATTGTGATTACCACAGTGACAAGGACACCGAGGGTGTATGAGCCACTAAAAGCCTACAATTGCCTCCCTTGCAGTTAATATAACTTTCTCTATTCTTCACGGCATGATTTTATTCTGCCTATTCAGTGTTCCAGTCTAAACAGTAGGGGTCTCAACAGGGGAGAGTGAGACACAATAAATTAGGAAAGAAAAAGTTAGGGATTGGACATAAAATGAAAACAGTTGTACAGGCTGAGCATGTAGCTCAGTGGTAGAAAATGCACTTAGCATATGTGATGCCCTGGATTCAGTCCTGTGTGCTAAAAACAAGCAAGGAAAGCAGTTTGGTAGAACTCTAAAATGTAGTTCCTGGTTATTTGGAAGAGGAATTAGAACTCTAAAAGGAAGGAAAAAGTTCTTCCTTTTTTCACTTAATCTCAAACTTCCCAAATCCAAATTCTCTGGGAATATAGAAACTCATAGCTTCAAATTGTTATCATTTTCTTGTCTTTTAGAAGTTACTTTTTCCCTGTTCAGTAACTCGTGTGATTCAGCTTTCTCTGTCTTTGCTGCCACTTCTCAAATCAGCCTTTTTAGGCTAGTACCGATTCTCCGACAAGGATGTTATCTGTCATCTACATAGATTTTCTGTCTCGCTCCTAGGAGTGTGTAGGTGTGTTTTATTTTCCCCCATTTTCTTTCTTTCTTTGCTTGCTTGTTTCATTTCTTGCTATTTCCTTCACGAAGAAATATTTTTCTCTTTTACTTCTTCCCAAAATAAAACAGTTTTTAAGCATCTTTTTCTTCAACGTTTTACCTTTCACATACTTGTCATCTGTGATAGAATACTCACATTGCTTCCATGGGAAATTCATATATGTAAAATAAATTATTCTTTTGTAGATCATAAAAATAATCAACTAATTTCAGAATTCTACTGGAATTTACTTCATTTACTGAAGTTGGTAAGAATAAAAGTGTGCTTATTTCTTGGTATTTCCAGTTTTAGGTGGAATGCTTTGTTTTGTATTGAGGAATATTAATAAAGGTTGGAGAGGCCTTATGCAACAGGAGAATAATAATCAGAAAGAACTATTATTTAAATAAAATTATTGTGAATTCAGATGAAAAGGGCATATGCTTGACCCTCCCTCCAAAGACCCCCTTCTCTGTTAGTTGTCTTTTATTATCTCCTCAAACACAATCGTTTTGAATGGCTAGAATTTCTCTAATTGTTCTTCTCTGGTTTCTTTTGTTCATGTTGTTTTCAAACTAATTGCTTTATAACAATAGTTTCCAAACATGGAAATCAGGTAGAAATTCTGATTTTATGTGATCTGCTAGTCAAAAATGCCTCCATGAATAACTGATTCATTAGTAGTGGGTGGTATCTTAAACCAGTGGACACTCTCCTAAATCCTTCATTTCAATCCTCCAAGCCCCTCTCCTAAATCCTTCATTTCACCATTGATGCATTGCATAAAACAAAAGTTGTCTATTTTCTAAATAAAGAAATAAAGTTTAAAAATGTGTTGGAATCTTTAATGCAGTGTCATACGAATTGGGGTTTAAATTCTTTACAAGAATTTCCACTTAATTTTTCTCATATGTATCATCCCTGAGAAAAACTAGGATATTTGGTACCATGTTCCTAAGAAGGGACCAGAATGTCTGGAAAAGTATGAGCTGAAGGATGCTGGGAATTGGTCAAACTAGTGTTACCTGCAGCAACTACTTTTGTGTCCATGTGCTAAATCAGCTGTTCCTTGGAATGGTGTTCATACAGAAGAACAGAGTGTGCCAGTGATGTCACTACTAGATAGTTCAATCCATAAACCCCTTCTGTGCAATAACCTAGAGCTGCTGCTGAGCAGTTCTGCTTATGGGCTGCCACTAAAGCTGCTGGATGACATTGTTGACTGGTAAGTGTCTCTTATGTATTTTGCTAGATGATGCAGTTGACCTGTATACATCTGTAGGGTTTGGGCCAGGAGAGACCATTGTCTGTAGTAACCTCTCATAAAATTCTGGTCAGGAGGAGCTGTTGCCTTTGTACTCACCCACCATGGGATTTTACCAGGAAGTGATTTTGGATCACTAAGCACTTCTAGTGGCCCCTCCCTTCCTAATAAACTACAATTAACCCTTGGGTTTATGTGTTGGTTCTTGTTAGGATTAGTGACCTTTATCTATGGTACATGCGGCCTCTTTGTATTTTCATTCATCTCTTGAAATCCCATCCCACTTCTCTAGCACACCAGGGCTTTGGATGAAACATAGAAATCTATGGTCACTGATACTTGGAATTTGGGTAATTTACAATCTCTTTAAGTTCTTGTCGAGTGTATTGATACTTTCAGTTGTGGAAGACGCAGAGAAAATATGCTCCAGAATAAAATTATGTTGGAAAAGTTTTCCTTAGGCCTTTTTGTCATACGAGTACCGTGGTGACCAGTGTGGGTAGAATTTGAAAAAGGTTGTAAAAGAAACTAGAGTCTTACAATAGGTGACTTATAGTATCTTGTGAAAGTTTCAAGTCAGGATCTGACTGGAAGATGGGTATAGTGACTGCCATATAGTCAATCATATTGTGTGTGTGTGTGTGTGTGTGTGTGGTGATTTTGAAAGCCAGTATCTGCTTCAGGATATCTAAGTATCATGGGTACTATCTTAATCTGTTTTGTGTATCATACCAAAATACAGCAAGCTGGGTAGTATATGTGAAATGAGGTTTATATGGTTCACAATTTTTGAGAGTGAAATCCAAGATTGGGTGGCCCCATCTATTTGTCTACCACTAAGAAATTTCTGGCTATATCACAGCATAGCATATAACATCATGTAGCAGGACCTCATGTGAAAGTGGAGAGCAGTGTGTGTGGAAAAGATTGCATGGAAAGAGTGGAAGCAAAAGAACAAGACAGGGCCAGGCTAGCTCTTTAACAATACTTCACTCTTTTGGGAAGCCATCTGCTGTTGTACAAGCAAACTTACTCTGAGAACAGGTCATAGGTCCCCTCCCTTGGCAGCCCTGAATCAATCACCCCCTGGTCTTCATCTCTTAAAGTTTCTTTTAATACTTCTACTTTGGGGAACAAACTTCCTACATTTTAACTGTTTGGAGACAAACCATGACCAGATCATGGCAGGTACTAAAACAGGGACATTTACAGATAGCATGTAGAACCATGATAGGGGTCCCCTAAACTTGAAAGTAAAAATTAACTTGTGATAATAAAAATAGAAAATTGCAATCAATGATATGGTCTCCATACAAAGTAATGATTTTTCATCACTTGCACAAAAGAGTAACATGACTGAGTGTTCAGTATGCTTTTTTAGGGCTAGAATACAATGAAGAGGGAGTGACAAAAACCATTTGTGGCATAGTATAAATGGAATACAGGATATATTATTTATAGGCTATTGTTCTGCATGGAATGTAGAAAAATAAGAATCTGAAAGTGTAAAAATATGTCCATTTCTTTCAGTCACACCATACATTGGGAGAATTATTCCAAATAGTCAGCAGAATAAGTACAGTTTGCAACCTTATCAGTTTTATTCCATGGGTGTATCAGGCAATTGAAACTTAATAGTTCTATCCATTAGGAAATTCCTAGGCGACTCTGTTTGCCCCAACTCAGCATATACTAAAATAATAAAATAAAATAAAACTTAAAGTAATTGGTTTTCCATAAACATTTTGCTATAAGAAACAAAAATGTTCTGATCAGATAGAAAGGATGATTTCACCCACTTGTCTGTATCAAAACCATGGAGAAACAACTTTCGCTAAAGTAATTAGTCTCATGACTTTTGGTTATTGCGACTTAGTCTTGGGTTGTCTCTCTCTCCCCTCTCTGACTGCTCTCCCCATTCAAACTGAAACCCCTGAAGCTGTGAGCCAAGTTAAATCTTTCCTCCTTTGTTTTTATCAGGTGTTTTGTCACATTGATGAAGGCTGACAACATATGACCTACAGATTTTATGCTGAATAGGTGGGAAACCTCCATTTCTAAGTTCAGAGTGTCACATAGTTTAATAATAATGGCACTGGTGTTCTACTAATTATAATGCAATAATAATAAAAACAACAAAAGGATATCTTAGCCATTATTGCAAACTCAAAACTGATCAATTCTGTACAGTCTTGCACACAGTGCTTTACTCATCACAAATCATGACATAGATACTACAGAAATCCCACTGTACAGATAAATATAGGAAAATCATAGAGAAGCAAATACCCTGCCTAAGGCAATACAGCTAGAGAGTGGTGGATCTTGGAATCTGTTTATGTACATAGAAAAAAAAATAGTTAACCTTAAACGAAAGTTCAAAACTTAAGACTCAGCATCAATTTATTTGCATGTCAAGGCTTTTGCCAAATTTGTACCACTTAATTCTCAGGCTGGCTCCCACCATGTTAATAAATGGATGTTGGGAGCTTCAAGGCGCTACAAAACTCCACTGTGTTCCAAGCAGAAGAGAGAAACTCTTCTGTGATTCTTTTAGAATCACAGAGAAGTTTCTTAGATATTCTCAGCAAATGTCTCTATGTCCACAGTTGAATAATGAGTTCAGGTCCAAATAAATTACTATGACTATAGAGATGAATTCAGTAAGTTTAATGTTAGAGGCACAGTTTACTT
Organism: Hydrochoerus hydrochaeris; assembly: GCA_004027455.1. Taxonomy (NCBI): domain Eukaryota; kingdom Metazoa; phylum Chordata; class Mammalia; order Rodentia; family Hydrochaeridae; genus Hydrochoerus; species Hydrochoerus hydrochaeris. Next base: position 76,434 of record PVLA01004796.1, read on the forward strand.
CTGCTTGGGTTCATGGGTCACAGCAATGTGTTAGGAAAGCAACCAACAGTCATATGCCATACAAGTATAGATAGTAAATCTTGCTGTGTCAGTCTTTTTTATTAAACTTATTTAATAAATATTTAGACTCAAGGCCTCCCCTCATTAAAGGAAGGTCATTTTATGAGAATTTACTTAATGCAGGACATTGTATGACATTGGAGAGTGTCCCACCTTCTCTCTCCAAATTCATGTTTACCTAGAACCTCACACTGTGACTGTATTTGGAAGTGTGATTCCCCTGGTTGTATTTGTATTTTATGGGGAAAAAGATTAAAAAACAAAATGAAGCTGGGCATGGTTGTGCATGCCCATAATCACAGTACTTGGGAGGCTGAGGCAGGAGGATTGCTGTGAGTTTGAGGCCAGCCTGAACTGCATAGTGAATCCCTGTTTCAAGAAAACACCCCCCCAAAAATACATAAATAGCAAAGTGAGACATTGGGAATCACCCCAAAACATATCTGCATAATCTACCTGTAAATCAGAGAATGTTTTAAAAGAAAACATACAACAAAATAAAAAAATAAAAGAATACATACAAAATAGGATACACTAAACAACAGAATACTTATGTATTAGAATAGTGATGTGGAACTAAGAAGGAAACAAATAAATAGCTGAATAAATTTAATAACAGAAGGCTTTACATGGATCAATAATAATATATAATAAAATAGGAAACAAGAACCATACATTTGAGATCTAAGAACACAAAGTTTGGTTTAAAAAAATAACAAGTTGCTAGCTGTTTTTTTCTGACATAGTTCAATTCCCTCCCCAAAAGATATCATTCAGAGCTGAGTTCACTGTAAAATAAAAGACACTAAATAGTTTCACCTTGTTCTTATGTTCAAATAATTGCCTTGGCTTTCTCTTCCTCTCACATTCTTTTTTCTTTTACTTAGTTTTCATTTTCTGTCTCTTTTCCCCTGTAAATGTTTATATTCCTCAGGGTTCCATTCTTGATCATCATTTCTTGCTCTACAAACATTTCCTGGGAATGTGATTCGTGCCTGTGGCTTCAATGACTGAATCTGTCTCTAGTTTCCACTTTCCCCATGGCTGTTGATCTGCGCTTCCTCATACATGCTTTAAAGTCAGTAGGTCTGATAGTGAACCCATATTCTCCTTTTCTCCCTTATAAACTTGTTCTTTCAAAATGAGAGTACCGTAATGTCTTAGTTACTTTTCTCGTTGCTGAGACAGAATACCTGACACCCACAGTTAAAGGAGGAAAGGTGTATTTGGCTCACAGTTTGGAAAGGTTTCAGTACATAATTGGGTGGCTCCAAGACATGACAGAGGAATGTCACACAGGAGTCCGCGGCAGGCTGCCAGATGAGAGCGCATTAGCTCTTTCTGTTCCTCGTACTGTATCTCGGCTATCAGGACTGGGTTGGTATAGTGCTCCACCCTTAATCCTAGCCAGAACTACGCCAAACCAATCAGTGGGCTGGTTAGTAATCATACATCCTTGATCCCATCACACACACTCTAGATCAGCCACATCTGAAAAGCTCCCCTGTGACTTCATGAGGCTTTGGAGGGACATTTAGCCATAAATCCTAACATCTAATATCTCAAAGTAATTTTGAAAACAATTTAGATTCTTCCCCATTACTGTCTACCTCAAATCCTGTTTATTGTATTTCAGAAATGTCTCTAAACCCAACTCCTCCTCATATCTCATAGCAACAGAGAGTCACTAAAGTGCTTTAAGCAAAACCAGTCATTTAATAATGCAGCAAGAACAAGTGCTCTTCATGTAGTGAGAGGAAATCGCTAAAGAACTGGAAGTATCAAGAGCAGCTGAGAGTTAATAAAGTTCAGGAGTGAGGTTATGGACATTTGGTCTGTGGTGGTAGGAATGAATCCATTTCACAGATAATTTGATGGTAGGATAGACATACATTGGTGATGAATTTGGCGTGAGTGATGGTAAAGGTCAGGAGAGCTCTGGAGGTTGGTTCTCAACTTTTCTTCATAAGCAACAAGCTTAATGTAATGCAATTTTGCTTTTTTTTTTTTTTGAGACAATATCTTGCTGTGTAGTTCAGGCTGGCTCTCACCTCACTGTCTCTTCCAAACTCATGGCAATCTTCCTGCCTCTGTCTCCTGAGTTCTGAGATTGTAGGCAAACACCACCATGCCCAGCTTGTAATGCAATTTTCTGAAGAGAACAGGAAAGGTGAAATGATTGAATGATTGTCTTGGGAGAAAGCTTATGTGACTATTGCTGTGGATATATTATATTGAAGGAATTTTGTCAAATGTAGAGGTGTTATAGAAATCTGTTACACAAATAGATTCAATTCTCAACTGTAATCTGGGCTATTGATCCAAATTTGAACATCCTTGGGATATTATTGCTGCTACTGGGGGATACAGAAGACCACCCTGGAGGGAGGAAGTACAGTCCTGAGGACACTTATATTTGACAGTTAGTAGAGAAGAAGGCATCATAAAGTAAATAGAGAATAAGATGGGGAGGGTATAAGAAATACACTCCAAGGTAAAGCCAGGGGTAAAAGGAAATAGTAAAAGTCTGCAAGCGCATCCTGGAGTGTCAGATGTTGCTGAAGAGAAGTAGTAGGGTGAATGGTGAAGTTATGTCCACTGACTGTATGACCCATTGGCCACTTTGATGAAGTGGAGAGGATGGACTTGAGTTTGGACCAAGTGGACAGAAAATGCTCTCAATCCAGGAAATGATGGCAGGAGGTCTAGATCACATTCAGAAAAGTGTGGATAAAGGAAGTTGGGAAGATTTATGGTAGTAATTGAAAGATTATGTGGGCACCAAGAAGGGCATTTGTTTGTTTTATTTTGTTTTGAAGATGGGATGAACCAAACTATTTAAACTTTCATGAATAGAAAAACCTAGGGAGTTTTTTTTCTCCTCAGAATATGATTTCTACTTACAAGCTCCCACTTATTATTCGTTCTGCATTGTGTGATAATTTTCTAATCTTATGTCAAACTCTGTGAGTAGCTTTTATTCCCTTGAAATGAGAGGTGGTGTAGTATCTTATTTTTTCTTTTTTATTTCTCATTGCTTAACACTGAGCCATGCCAATAATATGCAGTCAGTAAATATTAATGAATAAAATGCGCCTTTACTCCCTACCAAATCCAGTTAGTGACCAGCTAATCATTTGCAGCAAGCTTCTAATTTGAATGAAGACTGGTGAGGCACATTGGTTATTATCACATTAAATTAATGATTACCACAGTTGTTAGTTTAACAAAAGTACTGCATACTTCTCCTAAGGCATTGGCTTCCTGTGACTATGAAAGGAATTTTAAGTGAGACCAGTGGAGTGCCTGTTTACTGTGTGGAAAGAAGTAATTGCAGAAAGAAAAAAAAAATCTAAGAACTGTAGGTTTGGAGGAAAAGTATGAGGGACAACAAGATTTTTAAGAAATCTAAACACATAAGAATGAAATGATGAAAGAATAAGAATAAAGGAAGAGAAAGAGCTTCTTTCAGAAGATAATTTTTCTTAGAATCATTTTATAAAATATTTATTTCTTTCAAGGTGTTCCTATGTTTTATTATTTCATATATCTACTTAGTTATGCTTTGCTCCCTCTATTTTTAAAAAATTTTATATCAATATTCTAAAATGTTTTATGCCCTTTTATTATTTGACAATATTTTTAAATTTTATGGCTGCTTATGGTATTTAAAGGTTATGTGACTTAAGCAAGACAAATGTTTCTTAGCTACTGCTAATAGCCATTTTAAATTTAACTTAGTCTATTAATATATAATTAACTTAAGAACTTTGTCATTATTACTGTTTTAGCACAGTGCTATAATGGACTGATATCTTTCTTATTTAAAACAATCATTTCCATGTTCACTTAGGAATGAAATAATCTTTGTAATTTATCAGATGTGAAATGATTTTTTTCTCTTTACTATGTGCTTTCTTATACTCAACAGTAAAGTCTTTATCATTGAGTTAATTTCTTTCAATCTTGTGATAAATTAAGGCTAGGTTTATTAAATTATTCTAAATATTACAGTTTCCATTTCAACATGCACAATTTGTAAGTGTTACAAAATAGATTTTTGCAATATAGACTTTAAATTTTTCTTAAATTATGACTTTCTTTAAAATTTTTGCCAATCGTGATAGTGTTACTTTTTTTTTTTTTTTTATCTTAGGAGTACCAGATTTCCTTGGAAAATGTATTTTTTTCTTATTTTCAGCTCTGAATGCCTCTGTAATGTTTTGGAATCTTGTTTTATGAGATGGCATTGCATTGTTAGGTAAAAAAGGATATGTTAGTCACCAAATGACTCCATTTTAAACTGCTTTCCCTTTTAGGTAAAAAAAAAATTTTTAAAAATTTTCTCTGAAAATTAATGTGAAATCATCCCATGCATACGATCTGATCATAGTGCAATGAAACTGGAAATCAATAACAAAGGAAATCACAAAACCACATTAACATGGGGAAATTAAACAACACTCTCTGAACAACTAATGGGTCACAGAGGAAATTAAAGACAGAATTAAACAGTATATACAATTAAACAATAATGCTGATACAACATACTGAAATTTATGGGATACAGTGAAAGTAGTCTTACAAAGGTAATTTATAGAGAGAAACTGACACATCAGGAAAACAGAATGAGCTCAAATAAATAACCTAATGTTGAACCTCAAACTTCTAGAAAAAGTTGAACAAATTCAACCCAAAGCTCATATGAGGGGGAAAAATTTAAAGATAAGAGAAGAAATTAATGTAATAGAGACTAAGAAAACAATACAAAGAATAAATGAATCAAAAAGTTGGTTCTTTCAAACAATAAATAAAATTTATAAATCATTAACCAACCTGAAAAAGAAGAAAGAAAAAATACAAACTCAAGCAATTACTAATGAAAAAGGGTAACTCACAATGGATCCCATAGAAATCCAAGAGATTATCAATACCTAACTATGAGAATCTATATTGTACTAAGATGAAAAACAAAAAAAGAAATGGACAGATTCCTAGAAACAGTCGAATTGCCAAAACTAAATCAAGATGATACAAAAACTCTGTATAACCTAATATCAGCCAATGAAATTGAAAATGTAATTAAAAATTTACCAACAAAGAGAAGCTGAGGCCCTGCTAAATTCACTGTTGAATTCTACAAAAAATTTAGAGGACTAATGCCACTAATGCTGAAACTCTTTAAAGAAATTGAAAGGGAAGCAGTACTTCCAAAATCATTCCCAGAAGCAAGAATTACTCTGATACCAAAGCCAGAGAGCACTATCAAAAAAGAAAACTATAAAGGCCAGTCTCCCTAATGAATATAGATGCAAAAATCCTTAGTAACATACTGGCAAACAGAACGCAGCAAATCATCAAGCAGATTACACATCATAACCAAGTAGCATTCATCCTAGGGATGCAGGAATGGTTCAACATATGCAAATCAACAAATGTAATGCACCATATTGACAGAACAAAAGATAAAAATCACATGATCATCTCAATAGATGCAGAAAAAACATTTGACAAAGTAAAACACCTCTTCATGATAAAACACCCTATTGAAAATAGGAATAGATGGTCTTTACCTCAATTTTATAAAAGTTATCTATGACAAAACAACAGCTAACATCATATTAAGTGGTCAAAACTGAAAACTGTCACTCTAAAATCAGGAACAAGACAAGGATGTCCATTATCAGCTCTCCTATTCAATAGGAAGTTTCTCTGGAAACTTTAGAAAGAGCAATTAGACAAAAGAAAAAAAAAAGAATAAGAATAGGAAAGGAAGAAGTTAAATTATCATTATTTGCAGATTACATGGCACTTTACATATAAGACCCCAAAAATTCCAACAAAAGTCTTTTAGAATTAATATTCAAATTCAACTGTGTAGCAGGATACAAAGTCAACATTCAAAAATACACAAAACAACAAGCTCACACAGAGAGAAATTAGGGAAAGCACACCTTTAACAATAGTATCTAAAAAAATGAAATACTGGATAATCAATCTAACAAAGGATGTAAAATATCTGTACAGTGAAAATTACAGTACCTTAAAGAGGAGGTCGAAGAGGATACCAGAATATGGAAAGATAAACCTTGCTCTTAGTAGGAGAACCAACATACTAAAAATGGTCACACTCTCAAAACTGCTATACATATTTAATGTAATCTCAATTAAACAGCACTAGCATACCTTATAAATCTAGAGAAATACTCCTAAAATTCATTTGGAAACAGAAGAGACCCAGAATAGCAAAAGCATTTCTGGAAGACAAAGGCAAGTCAAGGGGCATCATAATCTCAGACCTAAAATTATATTCCAGAGCTCCTGTGATAAAATCAGTATCGTGATATTGGCAAAGACAACAAACAAACAAACAAACACACAAAACAAAACAAAACAAAAAATAGTCATGAGGATCAGGAGAATAGTATAGAAGATGCAAATGCAACACTCAGCCACCTTATCTTTGACAAAAGAGCCAAACATGTTCAATGGAAGAAAGACAGCCTCTTTAATAAATGGTGCTGGAAAACTTTGTTTTCTACATGCTGAAGAGTAAAACAGGACCCAGGCTTATCACCATGCCCTAACCTAAAGTCAAAATGGATCAAAGATCAAAATATTAAAATAGAAACACTAAATTTACTGGCAGAGAAAATACATAGAAATCTCAAAGATACAGGTTAAGGGAGAAACTTCATGAAAAAAACCCAGACTGCAAGGAAAATATTAGAGATAATCAACAAATGGGATCTCACCTTACTAAAAGGTTTGTTGCACAACAAAAGAAATCACCAACTTAGTGAAAAGACAACCCACAAAGTGGAAAAAAATGATAGGCTGTTGTCCCTCAGACAAAGGACATGAAAAAGAATTGAAAAAAGTAAGACCCTCCAAATTCAAAGATCCAATCTAAAAATGGGCATCTGAGATGAATACACATTTCTCAGATGAAGAAATACAAGTGGCAAACAAATACATAAAAAAATGTTCAACATCATTGGTCATTTGAGAGATGTAAATTAAAACAACACTGAAATTCCGTCTCACTGCAGAAACAATGGCTATCATAAAAAATCAACCAATAACAAATGCTAGCAGGGCTGTGGGGAAAAAGGAACCCTTATCTTCCTTAAAAAACTAGGATTAGAGGTCCCATTTGACCCAGCTATTTCCTTTCTGGAAAATTTCCCTGAAGAATTAAAATAATACATCACAGCGATATATGTGCACCCATGTTTTATAGCAGCACAATTTGTAATAGCTAACTCTTGGAAACAACCCAAATGCCCAACTGTGGAATAGATAAAATAAGATGTGAGTAATACTCCACTGTATAAAAATATTATCTTTAATACAAAAAGAAAACAAAAGAAAAACAAAATAATATTAAAGATAATATTTTTATACAAGAGTATTACTCAGCCATAAAGAAGGATATACTTGAGGCTTTAAAGGTAAGTGGATGCAACTCAAGAGCACATTCATAAGTAAAATCAATCAGACTCATATGTGTAAACATTTCATTTCTCAGTAGTGTGAGAAACTGAGTGAGTAAATAAGGTCCGCAGTATATAATACATAATATGTATTGGGAGGAAACTTCAAAAGAAAAGCCAGACTGTAATGAGAAAAAGGAGAAAGGAAAGGAAAAAGAAAAAAATGTATATTTATGCCCAAGACAATTAAGATAGCTACACAGCTAGTTTCTTTATGTTTATTGAAAAAAAAAGCTTGTGCTAATATTGTTTGGACAAGATACCACCTATATCTTGTTCTCTCTAATTACTACAAAGACAGTACTACCCAATGTATTAATTATTGTAACTCTCCTGTTAACCTGTTTTGAAACTGTTTTATTGTTATTTTTGTTTTTTTTCTCCTCTTTAAAGAAAAAAAATCATATGAAATACTAACTATAATTATTTTAGCTTGTGGTCAAAACTGGTAGCTGCAGGCTAACAAATATTTCAAGTTCATCTTTTCTTCCTCAAGTTCTCTTATATTCCTTAGGTCAGTACAATGAAATGCATAGTAAAATTCAAACTGCTTCAGTTCTGTCATTTACCCCACAAATGTTTATATGTTTACTGTTTGCCTTATCTGTCATCTTTATAGGTGAAAAATGTAAACGTGATTTTTAGTAATGATTACTGAAAAATGTAAAAAGAAGATATAAGTTGGAGAGTCCCGATAGAGAATGCTGAATATCACAGGGAACCTTTCTCTAAAGAAGGGATTTATCAGCCGATACCAGGTAGATGAAAGGCAAGTTGGCTGGCTGTTCAGAAGCTGAGGAGGAGCTTCTGGGGCAACAGAAGCAGCTAGTTAAACAGTCTCCTTGTCTCCCATTGTATATTTGGTAAGAGAAATATGGTCAGTGGTGTTGAGTATTCTGTCCTTTCAATTCAAAGATCACTGAAATAAATTACAAGTCAGTTACTCAACTAAGGAGTAATTATTTATTTCAAATTCACTATGTATTGAGCATGTCCGTTGGAAGATAGAGAAGTTTAAACTGCCTATTTTGTTCGCAAATCACTAGAGTGACAAGTAGTAACATTCTTTTAAATATATTTATCTTCCAGTGTTTTACGTCCATAAAAATGTACAGAAAATAATAATACAATGTCTGCTGGATTTAAGAGACTTAACCTGTTCATGTTTTGACATTGTTTCTTCAGACTCTTTTTTTTTAAATTGATTTTTGGTACAGAATGATGTCATTCATCGCAGAGAATTTGTACTTGTATACAACATATCTTAATTCTTTATTTCCCATTCCCCTCTCCTCCCTTCAACTGCTCTTTCCCTCCTTATTAACAAAATCTTTTTTCTACTTTTTCTTCTACTCTCTTTTTTCTTTTCTCCTCCAGTCTGCATTTCAAAACAGAAGGTTACATACATACTGTAAGCCTCTTTGCTCAGTCTTGCTTGTTTGCTGTTCCCTTCCCTGCAGATCCATGCAGTTGGTGTGTTCCTTTGACGTCATATTTTTATAAAACTTTCTTTGCAGTACAATAGAGACACAGAAGGGTCCAGACAGATAAATGGATCAGTGATTTATCCCACTGTGTCTGTAATCATCACCCAAACAAAGAAAGAACCTGGGCAGAGGAATTCTGTACCACTGATAAGGATCAGGAACCTCCTTTCACCCAAAAGTGAATGCTATTCTGGCTTTCGAAACATTTACTTTAAGTGTCTCATTTACATTTTCCCTGTTATAATTTACCTTTGTCTGTTTTAAAAAATTCTAGGTAAGTGGAACATTATAGTTTGTGGAGGTTTTATCTGGCTGCTTTTATTCACCGTATTTGTGAGATTCATCAGTATCGAACCATGTCATCGAAATTTATTTTCATTGCTGTATTTGTATGGATGTGACATCATTTATCCATTCTAATATTGGTGAGCATTCAGGCTATTTTTTGCTCTGTAACTACTACCAAGAATGCCTTTAAAAAAATGTTTTCATACATAACTCTTTGTTACATATATAACCTTACTTTTGATGGTTAATATTGGGTCATAGTTTTTTTTTTTTTTTTGTACCACAGATGGAACTCACAACCTCACACTTGCTCTGGAGCACTTGTGCTGCTGAGCTATATTCCCAGCCCCAAACTTTTTTCTTTTTCTTTTTGATTATAGCATATTGTAACTGGAATTATAATAGAAAATTCTGCTCTGCTTTACAAAGCAGTTGTACCAATTTATGTTCTCACAAGATTAAGCCTTCCATTGTGCCACATCTTTACCAACAGTAAGTATCTTCTATTTTTCCTTCACTTTTAGCCATTTTGGTAAGTATATAGTATTATCTCTGGATTTTTAATTTGTATCTCATTGTGACTAATGGTTTTAAAGATATTTTCATGTGCTTATTTATTATTTCTTTTATGAAGTGCTTTGTGGAATGCTTTGCTTATTTTTAAAATTGCCTTTTATTCTCATCGACGTGTAAAGTACTTCACATTTCCTACATACAATCTTTTTATAGGTTATATGTGTGTTGAGGATATTTCTTCCATTTTGAAGCTCGCCTTTCACCTCATTTTGGTCTTTTTATGGTGTCCAAATTATCAATCTTTCCCTCTATTTTTAGGGTTTTCATGTTCTGTTTAAGATGTTTTCCTATTACAGAGCATGAGAATTCTCTATTACCACCTGCAAATTTTATTGTTATTCCTTTTATATATACAAGCCATTTAGAATTAATTTTTTTTAAAAAAATTATGATTGATGCAAAGTAGATATAAAAGCTCTTTTTTTTTTTGGTCCTGGGGAATCAAACTCAGGACTGCACACTTGCAGGGCAGGCACTTATGCTGCTGAGCTAAATCCCCCAGCAAGTTCTTTCTTTTTAATTTCCTGTATAGATAGCCTATTGTTCCGGCATTACAGATAGAAAACTTTCTTCTACTGCTTGCCAGTGTTACCTTTATTGTAAATCAGATATTCTTGTCTTGCACTGATTTAATAATTCTTATTGGGTATTTTGGATTTTCTCTCGATATAAGGATAGGTTGACAAATAATATCAATACATTTTCTTTATTTTTCATCTTTGTAGGTGGTAGGTGGTTGTATCCATCTCCTTCTCTTATTCTTGTCCTCAATGTGAAGTTTGTAACATTTCATCATTAAATAGAAAACACTTACATAGTATTACTTTGCCAGGGAAATGTTTTCTGTTTTTTGATTTTCTTGACAAATCTTTATTTTATTTTCATTTTGAAAATATTTCCACTGGGTAAAGGTCTAATTGGAGAATATTTTCTTTTCAGTCACTTTCACTTAGATATATACAATAGTTTCCTGTATTCCATTGTTTTTGTTGAACAATCAGCTGTTACTCTTTTAGGGTAATTCTGCAACCCTTTTAAAAATATTTTTCTACTTATATCCTAAAATAATTACAGTCTCAGAAAAAAGGAGAGAAAAATACTGAAGTAATATTTGAGGTAAAACCTTCTAAATCTGATGAAAGAAATTAATCCAGAGATCAAAATCCAGATAAGTCCCAAGCAGAACAAATAAAACATAGACTGCACCTAAGTACATACTAGTTTAAGTGCTGAGGATATATTACTTTTTTCTTTCTGCTAACTTCTGTTTTCCATGTTTCTTTATTTTTTCCTCTGTGCCTGATTATTTCAACAATGATAGTTCTTGCTGACCTGTTATTATTTCCTGTTTCTTTTGGTTTTCACTCATGCAGTTGTATTTCCTTTAGTGCCTGATTATATTTTATTATGTAACAGACATTATGTTTTCAAAGTCTTTTGTAGATATTATTTTTGTTAAGAAAGAATTTGTGTTTGAAACTACTAGATGCCTTGGGGATGCTAGCAATCTTGGGTTGAGTTTAAAATTTTCCAGAATTGATACGATTTAAACAGAGCTAGAATTCCTACAAGGAAAATGTTTTCATAGTTTACTATACCCTAAGGATTAAACTCTTGGAGAATCCAGTCTCCAGCTAGGGAGATCCATAGCTCTCTGCTTATATGCAGTGATCCCTGGACATTGATATGATTTTTGCTAGTGTAGAAAGTTTGTGGAGAGTAATGTAAACCTATCTGCCACTCAAGTAGCACGTTGTACTATCAGAAAATGCCTTTGGAAGAACCTAAGACAGAGGGTTTTAAGGTTTTTCTTCCTTGGTTTTTTTCTAGCAATAGTACCATGTTTTCTTATCTTACATGTGACAATTCACAGATTTAAGCACTTTCTGTAGTTTTTTTGTTTTTCTAGCTTTCCTCAGTGGGATAGTTAGTTTGAGTAATTTAAAGTCTTGTCTATTTTTGTTTATACTGTATGCTACGTATTCCTAAAAACCTGAGTTTCTATGACTTATGAAACTCATTTAGGGATTGGGGTACTAATCCATTCAAAAACTAATTATTTGCCATCATGGAATTAACTTTTAATGATTGAATTTCTGTGTTTAAATCATATAAAATTCAGCAAGTTGTTAAATATTAGGAAAAAATTGGGGGAAACACTTCTTTGAAAGTGTTATTTCATAATGATTTCCTAATTATCTCAGAACTGAGGTGAGCATTCATAGATAAAAATGAATGCTCAGAGATTATAAATGCTTGAACTAAACTCACAGATTTAGTGGCTAATTAAGAATAGGCAGGAATTAGAATTTGATCTTTTTTTTTTGCACTTAATATTTCATTACTTTCTCGGACTTTGAAGATAATTACTGAGCATGCTAAATACTTTTCATATAAAATTCTCTTTCTTCGATTGAAACCATGGCCACTTAACCAATATAGGAGATAAAAAATTGTCAATTTTATTAATAGATATTGAACTTGAAGCATAATCCAGTAGCAGTTTAACCCAATTTTGGCAAAGGGAATAGATAAAAGAAGACAAGCTTTCAAGTCTGGCTTCCCTTGAGCTACATCACCTTCAAAAGTTACTTAAGGGCTTCAAACTTTGTTAGCTCTGGAGTTATACTACCTTTCTCCACAGGTGGATATGTGAACCAGAGAAATTATACTGGATAATGCATAAGGGTAACTTCTGTGTAATAAAGAATATGGCTGGCCTTTGTCCTCTGTTCCTAGGAGATAGTCTCTAAATTTTATTTTTTTCCAACTGATAAGAGTATCTTTATTATTAAATTTGTACTAATGAGATGACTTATTGTGGGCATGTAGATATTTTAATCTGATGAGGTGCCTCATGCTAGGAAATGATCATAGTGGAAAGACTAACCCGCTTAATTAAAGATTAGAATTTGGCACTGCATGATGTCAGCTCAGCTTCTAGGGAGAAGATGGACCAGAGATTGAATTCATTCTTATGATCTATATAAAGAAGCCCCAATAAAAATCCCAGACTCTGAAGCTCAGATGAGTTTCTCCATGCCTTGTATTGTTTAGTGCTTTTGACATTTTTGTCACCTAACAGTAACACCTAATTCAGAAACCAAGAAGATGAGCTGTCATCACTTCCTGGAGGAGGACCGTGGAAGGCTCACATTTAGGATTTCTGGATTTGTATCTTTTTAGTATAATAAAATTTAGCTGAAAGTATAATGCTTTTTTACATTCTTTGGGTTGTTCTAGCTAATTGCTAAAGCTGATGGGTAGTAGGAATTTTTGAATTTGTAGCTATGTTGTCAAGAATGTTGTCAAGTAGTAGACTGGAGACTTCTGAACTTGTGTTGCATCTAAACTGAGAGTAGTCTTCTAGTAGTAGGACTTTCTTAAACTGTGAACTTTTGCATAACTCTAAGTACCTAGTGTCAGAGGTACTTGGAGTCATCAATTATAGTTTTAAACTAGCAAAAGCTGTAATTTCTAGTTACTGTGATTTGTAGTCAGAAATAAACATGATAAAAATAGAAGCTTGGGCTAAACTACTACAGATGAGACATTTAAGTTTATAAATGCATGCAAATTAGTGAATAATTTGTGAATTTGTTGCAAAGATTTTTCTTATGATTCAAATTTATAACCATGGCATATTTTTACACCTGTACTCATAGGTGGTTCAGATGACTGAAGTTTGAAACTCTGTTTCCATAGTGTGATACCAAATTGTTAACAAGGGCAATGCTTCCTGGATTGCCATTTTATAATCTATATTTTAAAAGTGTCTATTTAAATTCATGTCAAGTTCTCAACATTCACTGAGAATATTCTCTGTTTTAGGCATAATGCTTAGACAGAGATATAAAGTCAAATAAGACAAGATCTTTTCACTCTGTTGCTCATTATCTAGTGGGAGAGGAAGGCTTATTAATGATCCACTTCATAAGGTGGACAGGAATAAATGTTTTAGTATAGTTATAAGAAAAATGAAGTGGGAGTATAGGGAAGGAAAATAATGTCAGATATTAAACCCTTAACATAGACATATTCTTGACACAGTGCAAATATTTCAAGTGAAATACTTTAAGTAGCTGTTGAAAGATTTTTCCTTTACTTCTATAGCATGCACATATTCAGTTATAACAAGGATTTTCAATTTGTAATTTGCAAGTAGTTTTTAGATCTAGAATTTTTTTTCTTCTATTTATTGTCAGTTACTTTGAAGAATCTAGGTGGAAGGATCTTTATTTATTCCAAATTATATTTTATAAGTAGTATTCAACTCCAGAGAAGTGTCAGAAGAAAGGGACATAAAATTATGCAGTCAATAATAACTGCAATTTGAGTCTGAAACAGATTCATGTTGGTGAAAATTAAACCTATTTGACCTTGCCATTAGAACGAGGGACATTGATTTTTATTTTCAAGAGATAGATTTAAAATGGAATATGTCAAACCTTAGAGAAACAGGCTAAAAGCTACAGTGCTTTTTCTGTGGTCATGTTCTTGCAAATGAAAAGAGGAAGCAACCAAGCTAGAGAAAAAACTGACACTGGCCATGCTGAAAATATCTTCAGCCACACTAATCAATTTGGGGAAAATGTTAGCCACTGGCTACTTTCAGGCCAAAGGGTCAGATCATGGTATATGAAGGCTTTTATGGACTGAATATCTATATATGTCAAGAGTTCATATATTGAAGTCCTAATGTGAAGTTTTGGGAGATGGGGCTTTTGAGAAGTGATTAGGTCATCGGAATTATTCTTCATGATATGATTAGTGCTCTCTTATAAGAAGAGAGAGGAGAGATTTTGCTTTTTTCTCTCCACTTAGGAGAATACAGAAAGACAGTCATCTGCAAACCATGGAGAGATTCTCTTCAGACTCTTAATGTTATGATTTCTTGGATGTCCAACACTTCAGAATTGTGAGAAAAAAAATTCAGTTGTCTAAGCCTTCCACCCTATAAGATTTCTATTACAGAAGCAGCGTGGAGACTGTCAATGGGAGAGAGCTCTGGAAAATCCACTTTGACAGTTCTTATGTATTAGCCCACCAAAGCTTTTCCAGACTTTACTCACACTTAGCCATCTTTGTAATGGGAAATGCTATTCCAGACTTGTTGGTCCCTCAAATTGTCCCATGTTGTTTTTTGGAACTGTTTGCTATTTTGAGTTTTTCCTCTTCTCAGGCATCCTTTTGCTTCCTTGTTTCTTCCTAAAGATGAATGTCTTGCTGGCCTTGTAGCTATTGGCAGTTTTTCTTGATCAAACTGTGCTTTGACCTGCACATATTGTCACTTATTTTTTTATTGTAACTATCCCTGGAAATGCTTAGTTTTGCTACCTACTTGCTTGAGAATCCTTGCAGATCCAAAAGGCATGATGCTTCCCCTCATATCAGAAATCTAAAATCCTGGTTTTATCTTTCAATTTAAGTTTTTTAATTTTACTCTAGGGAATTGAATTCTTCCTTGTTCTCTATCCATATGCTTCTGATGGTTTTGGCTGCATCTCTAGGAACCAGGACTGGTTATCGCTTTAAAGACTACAAATTGAAGAGAAGTCACATTTTTCTCTTAATAATAATAGGTTCAGTGGGTAACAGAACACCAAAATAAGAATAAGATGTTTGTCAGAATTATTAAAAAAACACATATTTTATTTGTCATAATTTTAATTGGCCACTGTATAGACCCTGAAAGTGAGGCTGGCTCAGAGTAGTGCAAAACCAAGGGAAAAAGAGACACCAAATTGCTGGGGCCTCCTAACCAAGATTTTCCTGAAGAAATTATATGATTACTAGTTGTTGAGCCAATATATATGTCTGCTCAATGTAAATATACGTGTTTTCATTTGCAGATTATATGGGCCTGAATGACACAATCTTGTATCATAATAATTTGAATCATTTTTGTATGGGTTATGGAATAGCATGCAAAGTTTTTGCATAGAGAAAGAATAAGATTATAGTTTAATGTTATAAAAATTATGTTAATAGGAGCAGGAAACCTGGACTATGGTAAAGTAACCAAAGACGGGAAGACAAGTTAGAGTGTTGATGAAATAATCTGAAGAAAGGACGAGACCAAATTTAAAGTTCTGGCAATGGGTAAGAATAAAAACGAGAGGTGAAACATTTTTTTAGACATCAAATTTACAACCTGTAATGAAAAATTTGATGATGGAAAGAAGTAAAGATATATTCAATCAAAGAAGATTTTGAGATGTTTAAATGGGAAATTATATATACCCCTGTGTTTTTAACTAATCAATAATTTGAGTGGTAAACGAAAGTGTTAGGAATATTTTGCATGGATTTTCTTCCTTGTAGGTAACACAATATTTTGGTGAAAATTTATTTATATATAAATATATTATTACCCTTATTCTATATTGCAGGAAACTGACCACTAGTGAGTTTTAACTTTTCAAAATAATAAATGACTGTTGAATTTATGCTGAGGGCTATTCAATTCCAAAGCTTAACTTTTTATACTATGATTTTTAAGAGGGAAGGCAGATCTGAATAACTATTAGACATGGCCTTTGTTATACAGAAACATAATCTAGCTGAAAATAACAAAAGGTGAAGGAATTAATTTAAGTTTATGAGTTCAGTAGAAATGGAAGACAGATATATAAGATACACAACAGACACTGATGTTGGCCCAGTAAATGACCCAGATAGAAGAAATTCATCATGCAAAAATAATCCAGAAAAGTTCATGAAGAGGGAAATTTGAGCTGACTCATGAAGAACTGGCACAATTTGGCTAAAAGGAGAGAACTAAGAAGTGCCATCAGATTAGAAACATCATAACAAAAGAATTACATAAGATATTGTCTAATCCAGGACACTGTTAAAAGCAAAAAGTGTGTCATTAATAATTTAATATACTGTCTCAGACAAATAGTAACACTAGTCATCCTTGTCCTGAGAAAATTATTTGGCCAAAGGCATGGTAGAAATGAATCCACAGTACTCAAGGTACAAGGACTATTGGACTCTCACTGCTATCTGGTTGTCCCAGAGAATGTTATGATTAATAAATTTTCTGATGAGAAAGTTTGTGGGTGAATGGTAATGAACCTTGAATATCAGGTCAAGCAATTCTGTTTCTCCCAGGCCTTCTTTCTCTATGAGAGGAAGGACAAATTGGAGGCAAAAAGATGGCTGAACAACATGTCTGCTTGCTTGGTTGTACCTGAGTAAGAAAACACTTAGACAAATCAGGTATCTTTTCCAGGAATGGCCTTAAGGTAGGTATAACCTGAGAGAGGCTGACCAGAAAAGCTGAAAGTTTCCAGGAGGGATGCCCTTTGATATCTCAAGGAATGTAGGCTATTAGAGAGATCCCTGTTAATAATTAGCTACATTTCCTCAGACTAGTTCTTGATCTCTTTCTGCTTTACATGATAACACTAACTCATGCTTATCGAGTACTTACTGTGATCCAGTCTCTGAGATGCCATTCATTTGTATGGACTCACTTGTGTAAGCTTATGACAATCATTCTATAAAGTAGATACTATTCTATGTTTTTCCCAGATAGGGAAACAAAATGGCCTAGAGAAATAAAATCTGACTTTCTCCACACACAGCCTCTGAAGGCACAGATTCTGAGTCAAAATCTCCTTGGCCCAGAACTCATGCTCCAAACTATGCTGTCATGTGACTTTATTTTCATCTTCCTAGAGAAGGAGATGTGCTATTCACTCAGCTGGGTTCTTGTGAGACTCTGAGAAAGTTTGGTAGCAGTGGTCAATTTGATATCCCATGCTTAGGGGTCTTGTCTCAGTCCAAGGAATGAGGATTGCTCAGTTAAGCTCCAAGTACTGGTAAGGGGATTCCTCACTACCATACTCTTCCATATGCTGGGGTTACTTCTTGGGTTTTTGGATGTTCTGGTAGACTGGACTGAAGATGTTCCAGGGACCATGTGCTCCCAGTGGACAGCAGTAGACAAATCCTTATGCTTTTACTTTGATTTTTGACTGCATCCATGTGGCTGAATTTTCTTGGGCTACAGCCTAACTAACTCCATTCTCAGACTGTCAGGGCCTCATCTGATGATCAAAAAAACTTTTTTTCTCCTCTGTAATTCTTCACTAGATTTTTTTTCCATGTGAACTCACTCTTCCTGTAAAACCTTATATTTTCATTCGGTTTTATAAAAGGATTTGTTGATCGATTAAACTCAGACTTAGACTTACTACCAAGACAAAAAACAGGTGTTATTTCTTTGAAGTCGAGGAAAGCCCAAGCTTCAAACACTCTTAGGAGGTGTAGGGAAATATATACATTCTAGCTTTCTAATGTAGCGCGTGAAAGAAAGATGAGCAAAACAGTTGTTTCTATAATAAAGAAGATTGAATGCTCCTACTCTGTTCCATATGTGAAAGTGCTTCAGAAACTGAAAAGCAATCCAGAAATGTACAGGAGCACAAGAACCACGGAACTACCCATAAACCTTAGCAAGTAGTATTGATATACTTTGATTTAGTGACATTTTCTAAAGTTTTTCTCCACATGAACCCCAGGATTTATGCTAGGCATATAACAAGTACACACATCTTGGATTAAATGAGTTTTAATAATGATATATAAATTCTGCAAGTGAGTACATTCATTAATAAATATACAACAGAGAAGTGCCAAATAGTGCATTGCAATTTTATACATATTAACAATTTATGTTCTTATTTAGAATCTTAACTTATTAGGGTATTGGTCTTATAAATAGCATTAACAATTCATTGTGGTTTTTTTTTTTTGAGTGAGAATGAAGTGCTGTCTATAAAAGGAAAAACTTGAACTAAAAACATATTGAAAAAGAAACATCCATTTTTGTCATGGATGTTAAAAATGGAATAATCAAATATAAAATGAAGTAAATGTTCATGGTTGTGATTCATCTCTCACTTGATAGCAATCTGATCTGTCTCCACGGCAACAGTAAAATTGCCTTCCAGTAATGAACACTGTGTGTGTGTGTGTGTGTGTGTGTGTGTGTGAGAGAGAGAGAGAGAGAGAGAGAGAGAGAGGAGAGAGAGGGAGAGAGAGGGAGAGAGAGGGAGACAGAGAATAGGACAGAGACAGAGACAGAGACAGCGACACCGAGAGATTGCTCATGAGCATATAATTTCAGAAACATGATTAGGAATCAGAAAGAAATGGAAATTGATATATTGTCAGTTGAAGTAAAGGAAAACAGTAGAACAAAGGAAAAAGTGAGAGGATAAGTGAAACAATATTGAGGTACTAAGAAAACCTGTATTTAAGAAAAAAAAAAAGACTATCTCATTCAGGAATAAGAGGAAGTTTTCCACTGTGAAAAATGGGGCTTCTCTCCAAGTGTTTGAGACAGAGCAGATAGGTACACACCTGTGGGTGAATTTCTTGACATCTCATTGCAGAGTTTCAACTCTGTCTGCACCATGACTTTATGGAACAGTGTAATAAGTTCAGGATTGCTGATTTAGGTCAGGATAGGAGAAGAAAAGAGGTGTAGCAATTGAAATCCGGCCTGATTGGTTGAGCTACCCAGGTTCTAACTGGCAGGATGTCTTAGTCATTAATACACAGGACAGAGGCAAAGAGGCAGTTTTCATCATCTGGGTCTGTGAGGATCTATCAGGAAAACAGAGGGTGTGGCAGGTTTGGGAACCAGATGGCCACTAGCAGTACTTTCTAGATATCCAGAGAAAGCATGTTAGAGAAGTCAAGGATTTGATAGCTGGAAGTGTGCAGTTGTAGCCCTGTGGAACAGCAGGAGTGAGCTCCTGTTCGGCACATATCTTCCCAGCCAACAAAAATAGATTTGAAGATCTTGCCATACCCTTTCTTGGGAGAATCCTCCACTAGAAGGATAAAGAATTCAAGAAAGTCTGAAATAGTGGAGAGATGGATGGGCTTAGAATGTCAGCTCCCCTGACCTTTTGGTACTGCTGATGTTCCTAAAAGAGGCAGTAGGAGGCTTGGTCACAGAGATGCAGATTCCGATCTTTGTTTACTCCTCCTTCTATCACTGTCAAAATACAGAATGCTGCTCAAAAGCATATTGGTGTCACAAAATCTGGGTAGTTTTACATATTTCTTCCATGTTAAGCAAAAAGAAAAAGAAAAGGGCTGCTGGGGATTTAGCTCAGTGGCATAAGAGCTTGCCTGGCAAACACAAGGTCATGAATGTGATCCCTGATACCAAAAATCAATCAATCAATCAATCAATCAATCAAATGAAATAAAAAGAAAGAAAAAATTATATGAGGAATACTTTTAGCCAAATTTATATTTTTGTTGAATTACTACCTCCATGTTACTTAAAATAAAGTTAAAAGTTTATAATAAAGAATTTTTTTAAAATGTGTGTCTGCACATGTCCTTCCTGCTTTTACTTCAGCACTGTCATACTCTGCATTGCTCCTGATGTTTCTAGTCTGAAGTTTCTATAGCATAATTTCTGGCTTTTTTGGGGGAGGAGTAATTAAAAAGGGTTATTAAGTTCACTCTGTAGAATGAAGAAGGGATAGGAAGACTTTTTTTTTTTATTCAATATGTAGATCTTCCAAAAAAAATGCCCATACCTATCATGGCTGACTAGCATGCATAGAATCTCATATCCCTATCTTTCAAGTGATCTATAGGGGAAAAGTTGCTTTTCAGCACTGTGCCCAACTGTAAGCACTTAGATTCCATCTTTCTTTTGCACTTACCTGCTGCCCTATTTGCTTTCTGTATGCTAACATTTCTTACCGGTTTTTACTTTCTCTCATCTCCATTCATTTTTTTCATTTTTTAAAATTTATGTATACATTTTTTTAATTTTTAAAGTAGGAAAATACCACAGCACAAGATGGAACAAAGCCAACTGAGACAGTGCAGTGAAACTGGTACAGAACTTCACAGCAGGTTACTGGGATAACAGTAATAGGAACCATATCATATCTCATTTTCTTCATGATAGTTGTTCTTTCAATCAGGTATAACAAAATCAAAGGAAATACAGAACATTATAGAACTTATCAAGACAGAATATTGAATAAAGCAATACCATTAATCAGAACAAAGCAAAACAGTGATAAAAATATTTGCTTTCAAAGAGATGGTACAAGGAAATCCCCCTTATTTGCTATATTGCATGTAGTCACCCTTGCAAGAGATGCTCAGATCTCTGACTCCCACTTGCTAACGGGGCGGAGCGGGGAGATACGGATGTTTGAATCTTAGCCTGCGCGCCAGTAAGCTCATAGCCGCTTACCAGGGCGGTGAGCTGGCTTACCGGGCCACAGCCACTTACCCTGATGGCAAACTGGCTGCTTGCTTTCTCAGCACCCTAAAATTTATATTTTTGTATGGCATTAATATTTTGATATTATTTCCATTGCAAGCAGAGATTAAAAACAATACTTTGTGTCTATCTGCAAGTCTGAACTGATGGTTAATATACTATAATGTAGAATAGTAAGTGAGAAAGGCTGGAAGAAACACTTAGGAAGCTATTTCTTGGATTTTTTGTCCCTGAATTCCTCTGAGTTTTGTAGCAGGCTGCACGTTCATCTCTCCGATGTCCATTAGAAGTTGTTTGTTTTCACTTATAATCTGTGGCCAATATTTTCCATCAACTGAGGAAAATCAGGAACCCAGATCAATCTTTAACTCTATAGTCCTGTATATGCTTCTGCTTTTTTGTCCTCTATGCCTGGAAGTCCCAGAGTCAACCCGAAACTCAAGTATTCTGTCCTGGCTCAACTCCATCCCTTACCTCATTCTCTTGTCTTTGATTACTAGTTCAACAAATGTTACCACTACCTATCAGTTTTCAAAAACAGATAACTGGGACTTGTCTCTGTTGCCAATCTCTGTTATTCCCAGTCCCTTCTAGCCCAGCCATCCCTCACTATTCACTTTCACAATGTTAATCAATCATTTTTCCTCTGTTCTTTGCAGCCTCCTTCATTTCAGATTCTAGCAACAGATTCTATTATGATTCAGATCTAAAATGAACCTCAAGTCTCACATTTGGAGGTGGAGCTTGGCAGGTGTGGGCTACTACTTGCATGAATTGAAAGAAAATATTCTGGTCCCTGGTTCTTCCTTTCTCTCCCTTTTTCCCAGCTGCCTGGTGGTAAAGAGCTTTCCTCTGACATGCTATTCCACCATGCCATTTCTGTGTTGGTGCCAGCTGGCCTTGGTCTGTACCCCTTGAAACCATGAACCAAAGAAATTTTTCCTTTTTAAAGTTGCAGATGTCAGGTATTGTGTCCCAGTGATGCACAAGTGACTACAACTCCTATTCCCCATCAGCCACACCTCCACATGTAACCACCCCATCTCCTCCCGTCCACTTGTGTGTTCAATGTTGACCAAGATTCTTGTGCTCTTTGCAATCTTCTCCATTTCTTAGATTCTAGCAAGAGCTTCTTACTATTCTTTCTGACTTTATGTCTTTCCTATTTTAGATGATTCCTTTTTCACGAAGAAGTCAACAATATTTCTAAAACAAATTTGATTTTTTCCCCTTAATTGAAACTTAAAGGGCAACAGTAAATAGATGTTTGGGCTAAGATTAATGAATTAAGATTTCACTGGTAATGCCCTGGAAGTCTTTGAAGGACTTGAAGCAGAGAAGTGGTCCAATTTATCATTTAACTACCTTGTGAGGTATGGGCTAGAGTTATGAACTGAGGTTGCAATGGCAAGCAGAAACACCAAAATGACACCCAGCATTTGGAGGCAGATTATTTTATATCAGACATTGACTAGGAATCAATTGTCCCTCAAAATGTCAGGCCACCGTCTCTGGTGGTCTAGGGCTTATATGAGATAAACAAGCAGGAGGTACAGAAGTAAAATGGCTTGTCAACTGGGGATTGGTTCTTCAAATTTGCATCATAGTGACCAGCTATGCATCACAGTGGCCAGTCATTTCTAGGAGACAAAAGCAACTGGAACAGGAACTATCACCTGGGCAAAGTATGGGGGACAATTTCTGCTACATTTTCTCCTCTTTTAGTTTTCTGAGCACATCTTTGCTGAGCATATTACATGTGATCTTCTGAGACAATGCCCAACTATAAGCAGTAACATTAAGGTTGTCAGTAATTCCAGGATGAGCTCTAGTCAAGGTCCCCAAGATTGTCTTATTATAGAGTTTTTGTTAAGTTGCTTTTAGGGAGAGATATAATTTAGGCCTCTTTCTTCTGTAACATTACTCTGGCAAGGTAACGAGGGAGTTAATTTGATCCAGGAGAGTGTCCAATGTGCCTTGAATGCTCATCCAATTTTGGTTAAGTGTTTGATTGATTGTTCTATTTTCTTGGGGCAACTGTCCATAAAGTAAAGGCAAAATAAAACAACCAGAAAAATGAAAAAAACAAAATACCAAAAAAAAAAAAAATCCACAGAGAGAAGAGAGGAGTTAGGAAATAACAGTCTGAAAAGGCACAAAAATCAAGGCTATGGAGCAATCCTGTAAATGATGTCCTCAGGCTGCAGTCATGCATGGACTGGGCAGCAATCAGAGTGATCAAAGCAATACTTTTAGCATGTTGTCTCTTCAAAGTGAGATGTCTGGTCCAGGTAAATTCTCCAAAACTTGGGAATGGTGAATTTAAAGCTGGATTTCCGAAACTTGTAGAAGTTGTTAATATGTACCTGAGATATATGTGTGTGCATGAGTGTCTACAGGTATAGCTTGTCTTTTAGCTAAACTTTTATGGAGCTGATTATAAGCAGTTTCTATGGGGTTATGTTTTATTTCTGTGTAACCTATCTATATATCTTTAAATAGGGAGAGTCCACTATATTATATGAGGTCAAGGTCAGTGACACAGATGCTGAAGCCCAAGTTGGCTTCAGGGATATAGGTGTCACCACTATGGCTTGAGCTTGCAGAACGAACAGTGGGGGCAGGTCTGGCACTGATCTTCTGGGAGTACTAGCTAAAGACTTTTTTGGCTGAGATCGATGTTTCAGTCCATTGGATCCCTGGGGAGGGTTTAGGCCTCTGGATTGAATTATTTTGCATTGATGGTAGGTTTACAGACATCACCAGGGAGCAGTAGCAGGAGTAGTTTGTCCAAGGTAATGATAGTATTTCTAGGCTGTCAGACTTTATTCCTTATAGAGCTACTACCATCCTTAAATAGGGGATACTCAGCACCTATCAGGGATTTACCTTTTTGAATCTGGTCAGCCAATATAATCTGTGACACCTGGACTTGGCCTAAGATGAGTGTGTCAGCTTTTTTGATCATGACAGTGGCAATTAGAACATGAAGGCAAAGTGGGGGAGGCAGTCAGTCCCTAGTGACTGGATACAAGTAAATGTATAGCTAGGCAATTGGGTGCTCCCAGGGGTTGACAGTCTGAGTAAGCACCACTGTTTTTGAGAACTCAAGGACTCAGATCCTATAGAAGCCAGCAGCTCTAAGAAATTTGCAGTCTCTTTCTTATAACTAATTTCTCTCAGACATTGTAGCAGAGCTTCTGTATCCTTCCAGCAGGCAGCCTGGAAGTGTCATTAATCAGAAGTGCTTTTCAAAGAAGAAACAAATTTTTGAACCTCTGAGAGGTTGAGTCCAGAACAGTTGCAAAGAGGGGCCAGTTGATAGGAACCAACTGAAGGCAGAAGAAGGCATTTTTTAGGTCTAGGAAGATGTACCAGCAGGCTGTTGGTGGCAGAAGACTGAAGCAATGTATATGAAGTGCAATTGTGGTGGCACTGGCAGCATGGAGATCTTGAACTGACTTTACAGGCAGGAGAGATGTATTTTAGCAGTTCGACAATCAATACTATTTGCTCAGGGGACCACAGCTAGAAAGGACAGCGAAATCTCAGAGAAAACATGCTGGTGGCTTGGCCAAATGTGTTGTTAGAGCCTTCCCCTCAAAAGTAGGCAAGTTCTTAACCCCTTTTGACAGTTGAGTTCAAGTCTCTTCCCAGAAGTAATATGGGGACTGGCTTGTTCTGGAGATGTCCTCCTAGGCTTCAAGTTTGTACCTGGCAGAAAAGGCAGGAGGCAAGAGTCCTGATTGCTCCAGAGATGGTACTATGGGCTTCTTATGGCCCAGCTGGAGAAAGGAGACCAGTCTGTCCTGGTCAGGCCAATGAAAGGGTTGTCATCTGTTAACTTTTGGCATATTAATGGGCTTTTTGCCCCCATCTTTGATGTCTTTGAGAAGTGTTCAATTGGGCTGTTTTTAGGCAAGGCTACCTTTGGGAAAGACCATGCCAACTCATTTGTAAGGGCTGACAATCCAATTTTTCCTCAGTCAAAATATAGAACACAGAAGGAATTTCTGTCAGTCATTGTGAGTGGATATTAGATAACACCATCTGACCAGGATAGGTGAATCATGAAGCAGAAGATTCAAGGGGAGGGCCAAATGTAGGCAATGGCTAGGTGGAACCAGTTCAGTTGGCAGATCAGATGATTTAGGAGCAGGGAGTGAAGCTACAGGTGTTGACAGCAACTGCAGCAGCCAAAGAGGGTTCCAAGGCACACTTTTTAGGAAGAATGGGACTCTTAGACTTTTTTTGTGTTTCTGATATATGAGGAGTGGTTTGGTTTCATTTTTAATTTCATAAAAGCACTTTTTCCTGCAGTCAGGCACCTTGATTTTGGTTAATTAACTTTTATCTCTGACTTTTTACTGGTGTGTTCTGTATCCTTGAATGATGGTGCAACAGACAAAACATGGGTGCCACTCAAAAGAAACCATTAAGATGCCCACCTGGCCTTGCCCCTGGTGGGGACTTAGGTGCAACCTAGCTAAGGTAGTTGCAAGTCTCCATTATGCCATATGTTGATCGCCTTAGAATGACTGGTGAGGTCCCCCTCAGCCACTGTGATCAATGCTTCCCATTCTTGGTGCACAGATGGAGCACTCTATTGCTTATGCTGTTCATTCCACTCAGTCACATATTCATTCAATAGGTAGTCAGAGGTTAAAACATTCTAATCCTTTTTCCTCAAGGGTAATCCAGACTAACAAGGGTTGATTAGATTCTCCTTCTGCTCAAGCTGAGCAGGACTGATAGACTAACTAGGGTAACTCTGGGGGTCTTACTGAAATCAGGTAGGCAGGGAGGCAGACAGACAGATAAACAGACAGATTGCAGATTGTGTCTTACTCCCTTTGGGGTCTGATGTGAGCTGCTCAAGTAGGGGGCCAGGAATCTTCCTCCAGACCTCTGAGGGACTTTAGAAATCTTGAGGATGTGCTCTTCCATTGGGACCTGGAAATGCGAGGGCCATGACTGGTGACCAAAGAGGTCAGCACAGTTGGTCTTCCTGGGTGACACACTAGATGCAATGGCAGTAAGAAACATAAAAGAGATATAGGATTTGGAAGCAGATTTATTTTACAATGGATGGGTCCTATCTCTGGTGGTGCAAGGCTTATATGAGATAAGCAAACAGGAAGTCCAGAGGCAGAATGGCTTGTCAGTTGGGGGCTGGTTCTTATAATATGCATCATAGTGATTAGCTGTGCATCACAGTGACCAGTCACTTCTAGGAGACAGAAGCAACTGCAACTGGAGCAGGAACTATCACTTGGGCAACTGACATATACTGGATGGAGAGATGTGTTTTCTGCTACACAGTATGGCAAGGATGCCAGGGATACAGTTATTTAGGAGGCTATTGTAAATGATAATTGGTCTTGACATGTGTGAAAGAGAATCAGGTATGGATGAAATACCTTTCAGAGTTCAAGATGAAGCCCAGATTTCTCGTCATGGTATACAAGGCTGCTGATATAGCTGGCTCCACTCTCCATAGAGAACTTCTGTCTCTGCATACTGAACAATTTCTTGATGGAACTTTGTGTTGGTTCCTTGGTGGAACTTTGTGCCAGTTTCTTAAAGCAGTTTTCTTTGAAGCCAACAGGATGTGACTGAACTTCCCAGCTTTTTTTTTCCCCAATGAACATTGTGCCCTTTTTCTCACATCCTTCTGAGCTTTGCTCAGGTCATAGGGTACTTGTCATCTTTGTGAGGCCTAAGCTTGCTGAAATAATAGCAAGAAAAGGAAAAAGATTACAGATAAAGCAAAAATAAAAATCACCTAGTGAAACATTATTTTAGTAAGAATTAATAGTCAAGTCATTTTTTAGAGTTGTCAATTTCTCTGTTATTCTCCTTGTAATGAATTCTGAGTGTTCCTATTTATTATGTTCAATAAGAAGTAGGGAAGGTAGAACAACCTCTGTGCAAAACAAAGATGAGAAGTCCTGTAATTGATCACATTTACATTCCTAGAAAGAACACTTTTGCAATTTAGCTTGGCCTCTGGAGCATAGAAAATGAAAAGAATAAACAATTCACTGATGTACATCTACAAGGGCCATTTTTTTCATTTCTTTTCAGGGTTTCTGATGTATGCATGAAAACTAATAAGGGTGAATATCACTATATAATCAGCTAATAGCTTTTTAAATTTCTACCAGACAGTAGTATGACCACATAATATTTTTAAAAAACATTTTAAGCTATTTGATTTTGTTTTAAATAGTATAAGAAATTTCTCCATTTTTTTGATTAATATGGAATTTTGCAGATGGCAGTACTCAGCCACTGTGAGTTAAGCTGTAGTGATGGAAATGCATTCTCTGTAAAGTGTGCTCCTCACTCAATCATGGTGCTCAGGGCCCAACGAACCATCCTGTATGTAGCAATCCAGGGTAGCTCACTGTTCTTGTTCACCCCATCTTCCTTTGTCATGTTTTCAACTCCCTTGCTAATCTTGTTTGAAATGCAGATTATAATTAAATATGTCTGGAGAAAAGTCAGAGATTCTGCTTTGCTAACTATGTTCCTGGTGTTGCTGATTCTGCTAGTCTAGCAAGAACTAGATAGTCTGTCTTGTTCCTGACCATTCCTTTCAACCTGGCAAGTGACTTCCCTATGCAGTCTTTGTTAGAAGGATGATTCTGAACTCATTTCCATATTTTAAAGTCAATCTGAACTCCTTATGTGAAAGTTTCTTTTCTTTTTTTCCTGTTAGAAGGGGGAGTTTCTTTTTCTGATAGATTTCCTTCAAGTTTAGAAAAAAATTGCAAAATTCCTTACTAGGGTTGTCAGAGCTACCTACCCAGCTCCATTTGCTCTCACTTTGCTTTTGCTTATTCCACTATTCAAGTCCCTTGGCTGTGCCTAAACATGCAAAGCATGCGCCATATTTAGGACTGGATTTTTAATTTGCTTTTCCCATCACACTTTGTCTTTTCATTCAGTTGAGTCCTGTACAACTGTGCAACTATGAGATCTCATGGAAATTGAGAACCTACCTCTGCCTGAGTAGCTAGACAAGATTACTTAAAATTAATTGCATAGAAGAGGATAAGAATATTTAGAGAAAATGTATAAACTGACTAAAGGTAGACAGATTAATCAGAAAATAAATCAATAAATCAAATATGACAAATGAAAAACTGGCCTATGCTGTCACAGAAATAGTCATAGTAATATGTGTCATTTTCCAATGCTTTCCAAAGTGTTATGTGAAGGATGTGTCTTTCTAATGCTCTACAAGCTGTCATGTGGGCAGGCAAATTCCCATTTAGCTCTCAGAGTAATTTTCTCTGACCACTCAGTTAAAAAAACCCCAATGTCTTAGAATGTATTCTGCTGCTATACTAAAATAACTGAGTCTGATTGCTTTATAAAGAAAAGTTTACTTAGTTCACAGTTCTGGAAGTTCAAATTCCATGATTAACTGTTCCTAACTCATGGCATCATAACGGTGGGAACCTGAGTAGAAGTGATCGCATGGTGGGTAGTGGCTAGCCTTGCTCTTTTTATTATAACTCACTCTGATGGGAAGTTGCCCCACGAGAAACACATTAATCTTGTCTAACAGCATTGCTCTCAACGACCGAATTACCACTTATCAGGTCACATTTTTTAAAAGATTCCCTACCCTTGCCTGAACACTGTCTCACTGGAAACACTGTCACACACGTGGACTTTGCGGAGACCAGTCATATCTGCATCATAGTAGACAGCTTCCTGTGTCATAAGGCACAATGGAAATCAACACATTATGTTGCTGGTGGGTAGCAATGGAAACTGACAGTTTCACAGAACTTATTGTAAGGTGCTTATCTTTCCTCATGACATCTATTTTATCTATTCTGAGTAATTTCCCTTGAGTATTTCCTGGAGTCTGAAAGGCTCTTTGGAAATGAAAGGTACAAGAATGAGTCTTCTTACCTGTTCTTATGAATTTAGAACTAAGGGTTCTGAATTTTTTTTTTCTGCCAGATTTTTGTAATGATGGTAAATGCATAGATAGAGAAGACAGAAAATTTTGAAAACCGAACTGTAATGGATATTAATAAAAATGTAAAGGTCAAAATTCCTAGGATGGAGAGTTACAAAACCTTTGTACATGGTAGATGATATGATTTTGTCCTATACATAGTGTAGCGGATTTCCAGGAAGTGAAGGGAGAACTTCCTGAATACACTAGTTAGGATCCTCTCATTTTTGGGAATGAAACTTACATGTTTTGTTTTTCTTTTCTTTGTTCTCACTGCTTATCTAACATTGTCTTCAGCTTTTACAACTGTCTTTTACTATTTCTGTGTTTGTCTGGGATGCACTCACTTTCTGATATCTCTCTGAGAAGAGATTACAGATAGTATTTTAAAAACTGCCACAAACTACTTCTATCACTGAGACATGCCGTGGTCAGTTTTTGCACATGAAATAACTGATTTTTATTCTTCTTTCTTTTCCAGAGCAATTTGTTTTTAATATCATTGAAATGACTTAAAAGATAAAAGAAGATTTTGATTTATATGTTCAAAATGGAAAATAATGACAGTACTAGTCCTTGAGTTATGTTGAGTAACTTGCACTAATGTAATAAATAAATAGTTTAAAAATCATTTGTAGCAATCCCTTTAATTAATATGATTCTATTTTAATAGAACAAAAAATGAATTTAGATTTATTTAGTGTTTTTGAGCAATACTGAGAATAAAAAATTCTGATTATGGCATTTATTATTTTTTTTCAGCCATGTGGCTTCTTATTCTACTATTTTAATTTGAAGATATATATTTTCTACTTATTAATTTGTCCATTCTCTGGTTAAGTCTTGATATGATGGCTGAGTATGGCATTGATTATTAAATTATTGAATAGCCAAGGAGTTTATTTATTAAAAATGTTTAAGGACTATACTACTCTGTATTACAGTTGAATGAGTTGCTCATTTAGAGTGGTGTGTCAGGTCTGTTTTGCTCTCAACATTTAATGAGAAGCAGTCACTTGAATCACTTCCATCAGCCTAGAGCCTGAATTTTTAAATTTTGCATATAAGCATTCACTGAATTTGTGTTTCATTCTGGTAGAGATGTTCTTCTAATGGATTTTGCCTAAAGGTGGTGATATTCACTGAGCAATGGTGGAAATCAATTAAATGATTCTTTTTCCTCTATAAAATGGGTGATTTTATGAATGCAAAAAATTTAAAGGAAAGTATTTTTTAGTATTAATGTCTAACTTGAATATGCATTCAGTCTCTTCTTAACAGTGTGCTCATTTTTTTAGGAAGGGTGATACAATGATTATACCAGGTATGGTAGATTAAATTACATTAAGGCCAATTCATTTAGTGCAATAGCAAATCCTAATTGTTTGGCACATTGAAAATTTTTCCAGTTGCTTAGGGCCATAGTCAAGAATAGGACCATGGGAATTCATTCTTTTCCAAAGAATGCTGTATTCATAGTGCATATGATACATAATAGAAAAACAAGAAAGAATAAAAGAAATTGATTTAAGAAGCTATGTTGTCATGATGCTGCAATTTTTATTTGTAGATTTCAAATATGATAATAATTTCAAATAATTCCAATAATTTCCCTAAACTGTATCTATCAAAAGAAAAAATACAAAAAGATTTGAACAGTTTACAATCAGTTTCTGAATCTTATTAAATTACATATTATGAGCCTCATTAGAAACAATGCTAAAGAAGTTGTTTTATAACTTTTGATTCAAATTAAATTGTATTTGCTGTTTATCAAATCTATTTAAATAGTAATTTTTTAATATCATTGATTTTTTTTGTAGGTAACATTGGGGAATCAAAGTCATAGTATTAAGCTTTTCTTGCATAATTGCAGTGATACAGCAGTAGCAAGCAAGCTAGGGTATTTTCTGAAAATCATACTTCTAATCCATTTTATGATGCCAACAATTTGACTGCCTCTCATCGTGCTGTAACCCATGATTTGTGTTTTCTGTTTATCAGATATCACATTAACTATTATGTATCTTATTTAGAGTAATTTATTTATTCATTCAGGTAAGCATCTGTGTGCTAGACATTAAGATGAATGTTGGGGATCCAAAAGACACATGTAACATATTTTCTACCCTCCAGTGGTTCCACAGTTCAC
The DNA here is from genome assembly GCA_004027455.1 of Hydrochoerus hydrochaeris. Classification (NCBI taxonomy): domain Eukaryota; kingdom Metazoa; phylum Chordata; class Mammalia; order Rodentia; family Hydrochaeridae; genus Hydrochoerus; species Hydrochoerus hydrochaeris. Next base: position 107,755 of record PVLA01004796.1, read on the forward strand.
TGGGAGACATGAAAGGGTGAGAGACCTTTTCACTAATGGTATAAATACTGCATTCTTACTGGATCTTACATGTGTTACTTTTAATTTCCGATTCTATCTAGTTAAGCACAGTCATTGTTAATCTGTTCTCTAACCAAATTTCTCCCCCAGGACATGGTCCCTTTTCCTTTGAAGCTATCCCTGGAAATTTGGTACCTTTACTTACCCTCTTTTTTTGATTATGTTTGTACACAAGGCAAGCCCCCTCTAATTGAGTGCTTAATTAATATTTTTGTTTTTTTAATCATTATTTTTTCTGAGTATCTTGGCAAGAAGCGTAGTGGTTCTTTTTCCTGAATTTCAGTGATAACCTAGAATACACTGCAATGGGCACATAATTGTCTTCCTTGTAGAATGGGAGCCATAAAAATACTTTGGAAGATATTGATGATGATGATGAGAATGGTAGATAATGAGAAATTTGTTGACCATGCAGAATTAGAATCATGTAGAAATCATGAGAAACAAAAGTAAACAACCTTTGCATACATATAAAAAATAGACTCAAAAATGGGCAGAGAGGAGATAAAAATGATTCAGAATTAGTAAGAAATAGTAACATTATTAAACAACAAATAGTGTTTTATGAAATATGTTGACTAATTTAATAATAGGGAATAATGAGGCAATATATAATGTAGATGTAGATGAGAAAATTTCTAGCTGATTGGTAATTACAGGGAAAGGTTTAGTGTAAAGCGCGATGTATGTAGTCTCCAGCGCTCGAGAGTCTTTACTATGCCGGGCACTGGTAGGAGCACTCCACTGTTCCATCATCCAGTCCTTACTATCTATGATCCTTTATTATCATCAATGCCATAGGTATCTTTTATGTCTTCGACTGCCGAAGCACAGTTGTCAGACTTAGAGATTTAGAGGATAGTTAGAAGACTTGAATGACTTCCAATATAGTTGTACTAAGTTTCAAATCAGGAGCTGTTGTCTTCACAGTATACCTACAATCATTCTAGCATAATAAAGATCAGTATAGTTTTTGATTCTGTTCTAGGGTCATGAAATTTGGATCCTAGCAAGCTATTTTGCAATATTATGAGCCTTTTGATATAGCAGGGAATATAGTACTACTAAATCAAGTTCTGTGAGGCAGATGATAAAATCTTAGCACATTGTGGTTATTAAGAACAACAGATGTGATCTTAAGGATATTATTAATGTCATTAGACCATAGTCATAGAAAATTCTGAATTTATAACCTATTCCAGTAAACCCTTGTTGAAGATATATAAAATAGGGGGATAGGTCATCCAAAATAATACATATTAAGTAAGATTTAGTCCTAAATTCAAGAGAAGACTTATGGCAAATAAAGCTTGAATATGTGGAAACGTCTATTTCCCCATCTCTCACTGAAATCGATTCCTGGACACCTATGCTGTGTGGAGTACCTCCTTTAGCTCTTCCTTAGCGTGCAGGATGCTATTGGAAGCCACTGTTCTGGGTCTCTACCCTCATGTCTATAAAATACGGCCTTCCCAGGTTTCTGTAGTCTTCCCACCCAGTTCCATATGCAAAGGTGTGGGCAAGGTGGAAGGAGGGTGGCAAGGCTTCTTTGTTTTAGTTATGTAGTGGCAAGAACTCAGTGACTGACAGCCCATTCCCTCACATTCCTCTCCTTTAAGATGAGTCATAAACATTTTTTCTTTAACTTTAAAAACTACTGTAAGTGTATAACATTCATTTACCCCCTCCACAGTTTTTAGGCAGTAAGACTTCAGAGTTACCAGGAGAAATTTTGACATACAGTCCTTGCCATTCCCTGTGTGCTTACTGAAAAGTTAAGTTCTTTAAAACTTAAATTTCTTTACCTGTGAAATGAGGATTATAATAGCACTTACCTCCTTAGACTTTTTATGAGATTCAAAGTAAAAATTATATGAAAAAGAACTGAAATTAGTAAGCTCTTAGTAGAATTACCTATCATTATTGTCTACCAAATGTATGCCCATTTCAGTTACTAATTTACCCTCTCCATGTAAAACAGATGTCACTGCAGATTTGAAGTTAATTTGGAGTCTGTGAAACTGCACGGAAAGACATTAGGGTTATTCAACAAGATGAGAGTAAATGCATATAGTTTTTGAATTAGAATCTGATTTTGTTTATTAATACTTCACTCAAAGAAATCTCTAAGTGTGTATGTTCATTTTAATATAGGCCAAATATGAAGCTACTTGAGAATCTGAATGAATTTGTTTGGTCTTCTGAGTTTCTTCAGTATAGAAAGTCACAGCAGCATAAACACTACAATAAATATAAAAATGGACAGTAATCCCAAAGAAAATAATGAAGAAAAAAGAAATACTACTAAAGTTAATATCAGAACACATTGGAGGTGTTGAAAACATTTTGTGATTCTAATATAGTTTCAGTGTTATAACAATTGATCAAATGCCTACTTGACATCTCTACTTCAGCATCTCAGAAGCATCTCAAATTTGGCATATTGTAGGCTGAATTCTTATGATATCATCCACTTCTTAACTTCATTTTCTCTCAGTTGCTTGCAGCAAATGGCAATATGAAATTAAATTAGAAGCTTGAGTTCTTTCCTTTCTAACTCTACTTTGTCATTCTCTTCTCTGAGTAACTCATTTATAATTATTGTTGATTTAATGTCTAGTCTGGTCATTTCTTTCCTCTTCATTCAAAACACGAGTATGCACTTCCTCCTATTTGAACAACTCAGTCTCAGTATCTGAACAAATGGACATCTATCAACTTCCTTTTTTTTTTTTGGTACTGGGGATCAAACTCAGGACCTTGCACTTGCCAGGCATGCACTGTACTGCTGAACTATATCCCTAGTCTCCTAATTATCAAGTCAGTGGTATTTTTTCTAAATTTGTTTTCCACATGAATTCTAGGAATTACATTCAGCATATAACAGTTATGTACACATCTTATCTTTTCATGTTTTATATTCTTTTTTATCTCAGTACTTATCCTCTTACATTGGGTCTCTTTCATGGTCTTAGTTACTTTTCTTATTGCTGAATAAAATATCTGACACCCAAAGTTATAGGGGAAAACATTTATGTAGCTCACAGTATGCAAAAGTTTCATTCTAAAATCAGCTGGCTCCATGGCATAGGGGCAGCAGTTCATGGTGATGGAAGACAGCAAAAGCAACAAAGGAGAGTTAGAGGAGCCTCTTTCTGTCCCTTATATTGTGTCAAGTCTACCGAGATTAGAGCAGTGCCAATCTAACCAGTGGACTAATCCAGTAATCACTTACCCTTAATCTCAGCATTGCACTTGGAATCAGTCATGCACTTTAGACTCAGCCAATCTATGACCACTTAGACCTTGGAAGGAAATCCAGGCGCTCACCACAGCATCCCCTAGGACTGTGCTTCTTGAAGTCAGGGACAGATCTTGTCCACTATCTAATTCTTCTCTTCAATATTCTCTTTCTTTTCTAAATTTTCTAATTTTTTACTCTTCTGACAGTATAATCTCTTTGAAAAGGTGAATTCAACCAATTCTCCCCTCCTGACCCCTCCTGTAACTTCCTATTGCAACTAGAAGAAAATTCAGATCTTTTTGCCACTGCCCTCACAGTCCATCCTGACTTGGCCTATAGCTGCTGCTTCACAATCATTTTGGGGAACTCTCTTCATTGCTCACAAGGTCCAGACAGGCTACTTCTGGGTACCCACGTTCAACTGAAACACCCATGTTTCAACTGCAGGGCCTTTTACTTACTGCTTCTTCTGTTCTCTTGGATGAATATGTCCATCTTCAAATTCAGATTAAATGCAGTTTCTTCAGAGAAGCAGCAAGTGGACATTAAATTAACCACCACTCTTATTTCCACATACCACTATTTATTATTTTTTCTGGCATGTGGTATTTTATTATATCATATGTGTTTTACAGTATTTGGGATTGAACTTAGGTGAGTTCTACTATTGAGGAGAACTCATACCCACTCATTGTTATATTTGTATTTTGAGATGGGGCTTCACTAAGTTGCCCAGGTTAGCTTTGAGCTAGCAATCCTCCTGCCTCAGTCTCCTGAGTAGCTCTGTTCAGCTAGTATGGCATCTTTTATATCACATTAACACACACGCACACACCCTCTTTTAACACATATATCAGCTTGCTTATCTAATATCTGTGCCCCAACAATAATATGAGCTTTATAACAGCAGGAAATAGTATGTCTGTTTTGTTTTGTTTACCGATGTATATTCAAAATTTTGTGCTTGATACATTTTAAAAGCTTCCATTATATCTGTCTAATAAGTGAATGAATTAATCTGAGAAAGAAATATAGTAATACTTCACCTTAGATATCTGTAATATCTTTAGATAGGTTAACTATAAAAACTATTTGGTGAACCTTTAGCAAGGTACTTTAAATGAAAACTTTTAAATGCTTAGAAATGACTTCATGTTAAGGCGGTTAATCTAGAAGGATTAATCAAGTTTCTTTCCAACTTTCACATATTAAGTAATAATTATAAATAAAGCTCAAGTAGAAACAAAAAAGTGATTAATAAGCTAGCAAAAACTGATAAAATTTTTTAGTGGAAGATTTATAAATTGTAGATTGTTTTATGTTTTTAGTTAGATAAGTAAACCTAGGCTGATTTATGAATACTGATCTTTTTATATTGAACAACAAGTGAAAATGGATAAAGCTCATAATTCTTTCTTTCCCACATACCCTGCACCAGGCAGTGTGTGTGACATAAGAGATGCACAGAGATAAAGGACACCAGCTACAGTCTGTCTCTGAAAGAACCCGCAGCCTACTAACATATTTTCCCAACTTCAGTAGGCCTCAGTATTTTCAGAACAGTGTGTTTATGTATAGGGATGCTGAATCAATAACTCTGCAGTGACATCTTACAACCTAACCTTTTTATCAAGCTCTCTAAATGGTTAAGAAAAACGTACTTTGGTCCATACTCTGAACAATTCTAATGTAGTTATAGAACCCACATGGAAGAAATTACCATTTTAAGCAATCAGTGCTATATGATGGGCCAACACAGTATGAAAGCTTAATGATCTTTAAGATTTGTCTCATTAGAGGCAACCATTAATTGAAGTCCTGAAGGACAAATAGGAATCTGTTGGGAGTGGGAGTGATGAGGTCAGGGTATTTCAGAATGTAGATGCATACTGATCTCTCCAGTATCAAGACACTTGTGATTCTGGAAAAGGGCAAATAGATCTTTGTGATTCTGGGAGGGGCAAGTAGGTCTCAGTAACTGTGGTGGGGGAGGTTGGTGGGGATGCAGCCAGAGAGGTAAGCAGGGCATAGCATGCTTTGACATTTTATGCTAAGCGTTTGACTTAGTCCAGTAGAAAATGACAATTAGTTGCCCGTATTTGAATGTATACAAAACCAAAAGCATATGCTTCTATATACAATATTTTAGATGAAAAGCAGAGGATGAATCAAAGGGGTACAGCATGAGGCTTAGGGAGATCAATTAGCAGATTTTCATAATTTTTCAGGTGAGAGGTAGCAAGAATGTGAAATAAGAGACTGTGACAATGGAGAAACTAGAAAGTTAGCAGATTTGAAGGATGTGGAAGAGTTAGAATTGATAGAATTTTATAGTGGCTTATATATGAAAGATGACAAAAATGAACAAGATGGATGGTGTTGATTTTTACTTTTGTTGGGTAACTACTTTGCAGACATTGATAATTAGTTTACACTAATGAACTAAAGATGAACAATAATTTTAGTACCTACCAGTAGTGATGCAGAGATGGGAAGCTAGGTGCTAGGAATGAGGAAAAGATGCACTGCAAATTCATGTCTGTCAATTAGTATTATTCTTTATGTTTCTAAATGAAATTTAAAAGAAATATTATATTTGCTATTTTAAAACCTTAAGGGTTTAATTTGTGAACAGTATTTTACTTCTGAAGAGGGTTCAAGTCATATAAGCTATTCAATTGTTTAACTTTATAACCATATTTATTTCATAATTGTTGTAGTCAGGGATTATACAGAGAGCAATTAGAATCAGGACATGGAATTTATAATATTATTTTATGATGGTCACCCAGAGTTAACACAAGAAAGTGCAGGAAATCTATCCACAACACTGAAGACAGAATATTCAGCCAAGGGCTTGGCCTGAATCCCACAGCAATGTCCTATATGAGTCTAGATGAAAATCTAGAACTCATGGACAATGCCTCTCATGAGTCCAACTGGAGGTCTAGAGCCCACAAGAAAGACTCCCACAAGTCTGTTTTACAGATCTGTGCTGGGAAGGCTCAAAGGTCAGTGGTGGAAGCCAGAAAATCCATGCCAGTGGGGTGAAGGAGCTGGGCTAGTAAGTTGAAGGGTCTATGCTGGAGCCAAGAAGTCATGCTCATAATAAGGGCTGTCTTGAAAAGCACCACAGCCATCCTAAGTGACACAGAGGCCCCAAGCTCCTCTGACGATAAACAGAGTTGAGAGCATGCCAGGAAGCCAGAATGATGAGTTTGTCCTGGAGATTAAACGGCACACATCTTTCCCTCCGAATGTAATGACCAGAGCTCTTCCAAAGTGAAACACAGCCTCTCTCACCAACAAGGTCCTGAGCTCATCCAGTGACAATGGTTGAACTCACACTGGGGAAGCTAGTCATGATGAGTTCCTCCAGGAAAACCAATGGCTCAAACTGCAACACGTAGGAGAATCCACAATGTCTCAATGCCTTTCCTTCTCCACATGTCTATGCTGGCAGCTTCCCTCAGGTGGAACATCTATGCTCAGCTCCAAACTGATGTAATACAGCTGGCATTAAGTTGACCATCAATTTTTAAACCAAAACAATAATGAAAAACAAAAGGATCACTTAATAAATGTCTGGTCCTGGTCTTTACTGAAAGGATCAAAACTGATTGACTTTGGTACAATTACTCCCAGTCCCATTAAATTCCTATTTGTCCTTCACAACTTTGCTAACTTTTGCACAGCTATTTTTGTAGTGGAAAAATGAGTATAACAAGAATTCCACCAGCAGAAAGACATTCTAAGTTTCTTCGTCTGGTTCCAGATCCAGAATTATACAACCAGATCTCATCAATTGATGTAGAATTAAAAACCACCTGCCACATCTAGGCCAAAGCACAGAAAAACCACTCTATGTGATCCCCAGGTAATTGCTTCATTGTAATTGTTGAGATGAAAAAACCACAGATGGACACAGCTTGATTACTGTCCAGGAGAATCTCCTGATTTCCATCAGACTTCATGTAAATAATAAATCTATGTGCTGTTGGGCCTTGAAGATGAGTGAATTTTTTTACCACAGGTAAAAAACCCATTCTGACTAAGCCAGCAGGAAAGTCTTTATTGATGAAGGATGTAGGAACATGGCATGTCCCAAGAGTCCAGATAGAAGGCCCTACATTAATATGTGAGGGAAGTATGATGATTTAAGCTCAATAAATCACATTTGAAAACCATTTCCAATAATAATTGGCAGATGCCTAGTTTTATCTGATCTTAAAAGAGATTAAATGTAAATAATTTGCTTCAGTACCAGATGACCTCTGTATGTTTCAACCCTGTCTCACACAGTACTTCTGTATGAAAATACCTCAGGTAAGATCTATTATAATCCCTACAAAAGGCCATATTTGGCTATGTCTGGAGTAAGTTTATAACTCTGTATATTTGACAAGTGTCCAAATTGTGTGAAAGAAACGTGAGAAAATTGTCATTCTGGGGTTGGAAAAACTCTTGATTATACAGGAATGATGCTCATTTCAGGTGGAAAGAAGGTGTGATTTAAAAGGTGGACTAACATATAATGTTTTTAAAAAAGGATGGATCAAAAAGGGTCTGAAGGAAATAACCTTTAGTTCAGATGAACAAAAACTACACTGCCAAAATATTTCCTTTGCAAGCAAAAAGGAAAATTAGCTAAATGATTTTATATACCTAGGAAAACAAGCAACAAAAACTCCACAAGATACTAAGTTACATTTGGAGCATATGCCAGTAATGTTAAACTGAAACATACATATTTAAATTCTACCTGAATTCAACTACAATCCTAAATCCCTCATGTTTTCTGTGTTTGAATTATCATAATAATATGACTTCTTTTAGATAATAGGAAAATTAATAGTTTAATTCCTGTATTATTAATATTAATATATTGACCAAAAGAGTAATTCTTCCAAGTGGCTCATTTTATAGTGCTTGCCCCAAACTTATTATTTAGATAGGAAATTGTGTAATTTAAAAAATGATAAAACCATTTCAAAAATCATTTTATACATAGCCTACATGGTATAAAGCCTTAACAGGGTATAAAATACCTCCAGTTTTATCTAACATGTCTATTGGAGACTCTCTGTACTAGGATTCTTTTCTTGAGTGTCATATTTAATTACAGTCCCAGATGATTAATTTCTACACTTAAAGGAAATTAGAAAGAACTTTAAAACCTGACTTTGATGTAGAGAGATGTACTGCAAACATATGAAATCATTCACAAACCACAGTGGAAGTTATATTTGGCCGGGGAATATTGTATAACAAATGCCTATTTAATCCTAGGGTAACTAAGTGGTATGTGTGTGGTATTGTTTTTCTGAAGTCCTATTGGGACCGTGGTGATCATTCTTATTGCTCTGCTCTGAGAAAATGGCACAAAGTCAACTGAATTGAAATGTAAAATGAACCAGAGTATAAATGTTATCCTCTCGGGTGAACTAAATCATCTAATTTGAGGTCATATGCATAAAGTATCAATCATTTAAGAATGCCTATCTGAATCTTTCAAAGAAATACTTAAGAAAATGGTAAAGTAAATTCAAAGAAATAATTAAAGAATGGCTTATTATGTTTATGTTTATTAGCAATAATAAAAATGCAAACAGTACATAAAATAATCCTTGTTTTTATATAAATAATAAAATCAAATATATCTTTCCTAAGATTATTTTTGGCCACCAACTTATTTGAACTTAAGATCTTTGTGAATATCACTGGTCTATAAAATAAAAGAGGAACAATGGTAGGGAGGAGAGACAAGAAATGCGTTTTGCTGTGCCTAGAAATTGAAACGATTTAAAAATTCAGCTAATCTACCTAAAATAGAAATAATACAGTTCAAGTCATGGTCTCCAAGGAAAAGACAGATTTATAAAGTCATACATTATTGACTGAAAGATTTTTACCCTGTGTTAGCTATAGTTTTCTTTAAAAAATGAAAGTGAATATGTTTTGAAAAATAGAGGAAATCCCTCAATGCCTTCCTGCTAAATTTCTAATCCTTATCTATATTTTTAAAGCACAAATCTTGAATTCACTTGACAGCAACTGAATTTGCAAGGTTTCTGAATAATGGTAGACACTAACATTATTTTCCCTGTAAATTCTAGAGAAACAAAGTTAATGATTATATGCAAATACAACTGGGATTGCTGCATGGCAGTTGTTAGCATTTGTTTTCTCTATTTTCTCTTGGACCATTGCACTTATTTGGCATTCTCTATTATAAAAAATATTTAATTGCAGTTTAGGGAAAACACATATCTAGCCAGCCATTTTTTGAGGTAATGGTAGTTGCTTCTCTGCATTTATTTTCCTTCTGTTGCCTGCATGGGAATGTAAGAACAAGTGTCACAGAGCTTCAGAGCAAAGGTAAACAAATCCTTCAGTTGCCCACAGAGTTTGCCAAGTGTGGAGCATCTGCCATCAGGGGACAGAATTGCAGAATGTAGTTAAACAGAAATAGAATATTTAAAACAGTACATGAGCAGCACGGCTGGCCTAGTAAAATCAGCGGAAATAGGAAATTTGATTTAAGTTGGGTGTCAGCTCCCTCAGTGACTTCTGTAGTTTCCATTTTTGGAAGTGATCCTGGGTTCCTCAGATCAGTGCCTCACACTTTTCTAGAGGCACTGATGTTTGCACAAGGAGCTGTCTGTATTCCTATTGTTCCCAGTGTAAGAAGAGACTTCCTTCATACTATGATTTTTCAGCCTTTACTCGCACATGTCTCCAGTGTTTAGGCATCTGTTCTATTCAGGCTGCTGGTGACAAGGATAGGTATGAGCCCATTGGAAGGACAGAGACATGCTATAAAGCTGAAACTATCTATAGAGCACCTACAGGTGCTCTTACCTGTTGACTTCCAAAGCTCTGAGAGGAAGCTTTTTTTCTGTAAAATGTCACAATTAAGATACTGTACTTCCATCTTATCAAGTCTACTGTATCTTTCCACTTCTAATTTTCCTTCAAATTACTCTTTTTCATGCCTGGTTGCTTGGAATAGTGATAGGAATTGTGGGATTCAGCTAATGGAAAGTTAAATTAAGGATGCATTTAATTTGAATTCAATGCTGTCGACATGATTTAAGACTACTTTCATGCATCATGAAGTTACTGTTAGCTAACCTAGCAACAAACATGGCTTCCAGAAATACTTCCTTGATTCATCAGATGAATATGACTGTGAGTGGAATACAAATATTCCCCATTCAATGACATAAAGTTTAACTACTGTTTTTTAAACCTTAAGACAAAAATTTATTTTAAAGAGAATAAAACCTAAAAACATAAAACAGAATAAAAACAACAAAAACAAAACAGTGAAAGTGGTACAGAACTTCAAAACAGGATAATAAGAGATCAACAATGGCTATCATAATATATTCTGTTATTGTCACAATAGTTATCCATATCACCAGACATAGTAAAATCAAATAAAACAAAACAATAAAACCAGTCAAAACAGAACATCAAATAAAACAAAACAATAAATCAGAACAACAATAAAAAAAAAACCCAGTGGGAACTGGCTTCTTTTTGTTGGTTGTAGATATGAGGGTGGAGTTTGGTGGAAGAAAAAGACTCGGTTTGGCTCGGACATGGTGCAGATGTGTCTTCTAAAGATTCCTGTAGCTTGATCTTCAGACATTGATAGGATACATTTAGCACCTTTAAAATGTTGGGCCTCGAGGGATGCTGTGAGTCTTTCAGGTTGTGCACTGGGAAGGGTTTAAGGCAATTATCTTAGAACTCGAGTCACTATTTGGGTTTCTATTCCAGTATGTGATCTGTCACAGATGTGCTCCCTCCATGCAGTGAGGTCTGCTGTGATGTTATCAGAAGCTAGCTGATGTTGACATCCTGCCCTTTAACCTGCATGACCATGCGCAAAAAATTGTCTTGTCTTTACAGAATTACCCAGCCTCAAGTATGTCATTATAGTGATGGAAAACAGACTAAGGCAAGTCTTAAGGCCTGTCCTATAGGAATCTCATGGTTTGGGTGAGCAATCTGTGGGGAGAGTGATGCTGGCCTTCTCTGATGTCTAAGACCTGTCTAGGCTGCTGGCCCATGAAGAAGGGAGAAGGCAAGTCCTGCAGCCTTTGAACAATTAGTGGGGCACTCACATTTTTGAGAGGCTGAGAAAGGGAGAGAAAATTCCAAAACTGTTCTTTGTTTACTGGTGTGATAAATCTGAAGCGCAGAGGCTTGGAAGATCCTCAGAGAGAAGCCTGCTTTCTGACCGTGCTCTTCCAGGACAGAAAGAGATGATTTTAAGAAATAGTATGTTAAATTATTTTTGTTTATTTTTTGCAATATTAGGTACTGAAGCCAAGGCCTTCATATTGAGCTACATCCCCAATCCTCTTTTTTGTTTTGACACAGGGATCACTAAGTCACTAGGTTGTCCAGGATGGGTTTGAACTTGTGTTCTTCTGGCCTCAGCCTCCAGAGTGCTGTGATTATAGCAGTGTGAAAGTTAGATTCTCAACTTCCAAGAAAGGTCAATCTTGATGATATTGACCTTTAGATTATCGACACACTGGTACTTAAATTATGAGGGTTATCATGTGGTACAAGTAGTTTCTGAATGTAAAATTATAATCTTATTCATGAAAAAGTACTATTTAAGCTCTCCACATTCATTACACTCCTTTCTTCTCTCTTCCTCCTTGTTTCTTGTCTCTGTCTCTGTGTCTCTGTCTCTCTCATTTTTTTCTCTTTCTTTACGCACACCTGTGGGGTTACAGGTTAATAAATTTGCAATCCAGAGGAGCTAATAACAGGACAGAACTGGAACTAGCAAGAAAACCTCTTCACTTCCTTCCTGGTGTTTTTGCCTTATATCATGTATACAAGATTAAAAAAAAAAAAACTCCTTGTGTCATTTGGTTTTATTAGCATGGTAAAAGAAGATGTAACTTTATCTGCAAACACATAACTGCTTACCTAGTGTGACTGAAAGGAGGTCAATCTTTCCCTGATGATAAAATTCTCCCATTAACTCGTTCCTTTTATATTCAGTCATATTGTCCTAATAACTCAGTGGCACACATTGGAGGATTTTTAATAATTAGCAGTATTTTTGTGTGAACAAATGACATATTTTATTTATTCCTAAGTAAGGATAGGAAATAGGAGGGAAATTATGGCTGCTATTTTCTTTCATAATTTTTGTACTGATAAATTATTGAAGATACTGTATTATATCTCAAATTTACTTGGTATTTCCTTTTCATTGGTTATTTTATAATTAGTAGAAAGTATTTTAAAAGTCCTTGTAATGTTTTTTGGAAACATATAATTGTATCAATGTGGTAAATCAAATTGTAATTTTTATCAAAATAGAGTTTTCTCTGATTTTCATGGATATCAGTTTTATTATTCACAGTTATGGATTTCATAAAAACTGTCATTTGTAGTTTTTATGTAATAGATTACAAGAGGTTAATGCCAGGACAATCTCATTTTACTCTCATGTACAATCTTTTGGAATGAGCACCAGAGGGATTATTACCAATTATTTTTCCAAAATTAGGAAGTAGCAAGACCAGATCTCAAATTCTGATTCAAAGTAGTGGTTCTTAAATTATTGTGTTTACTTTACCAACCTCTTTACATTTCTGATGAAAAATAACCTCTACATAGAAGTTCCAAACACTCATTAATCCTATATTAAATGAGAACTAGAGTGACCCAAAGTAGAATCCAGGGCTTGAAAATTAAGGGAAGGTTGTTCAGTGCTTCAGAGAATGTAGATGGTTAATAAGAGTTAAGAAGCATGAAAGATCTCTCCAGGGCAGATTCTACTTCTGAAATGTAAAATTGAAGGGAGGAGTCTTCCTGATTCATGTCAGGTTGAAAATAACCCTACAAAACAGCTTTCTTCATTTTATCTATGCCAATAATCTCGGGAGGAACAGGAGCAAGCTCATTTTGGTGGTATGATAGTGGTTCTTTATTTTTGTTTTTGCACCACAAACTCCAGCAAAGTCATCACCATTGATCATTTGGTCCTTTTACATTTCCCTATCTCCTTTTGTAATCAGTGTGCTGACTCAATAATGGATAGTAACAGGATCTTGCTATGTGGATATTTTAAACTTTCACATTTTTGATTGATGATTTTACTTATTGCTATTATTTTGTAATAATTGCAACAGTTTATTATATTTTTATCTTATCATTGGTCATTCGGGAGAGGTAGGCGCTAAATCAAAAACAGAAACAAATACAGGCAACATTATTTGTGGTGTCATTAGCAATGCCCAGTTCCTTTGCACTAATTTGTTATTTTCTAGGATTCAAATATCATGGAACAATTTTTTTTCCATTTTCTGGACATAAGCACGTTGGTGTCTATTGGAAAATTTTTCTTTTGTCCTTCATGGCCTGCAAGTGTTTCCTTTTCCTTTATGTGTAATTTATTTGCCTATTTGTTTGACTCTGCCATTCATAAAATATCTAAAGAATCTTTAATCCATATTCCAGTGAGAAACATGTTTATTGAATATTCTATGTGACACTATTCTTACTGTCTTTAGCCTTAGATTATCCAGTCAAATCACTGTTTCCTAAAGTTATATACAGCACTCTTTCCTTAATATTCTTTGTGTGCTTATATTATTTATTTATGATATAGTTTGTTTCATTTGCTACTGATCATGTTCTGACATGCTTTCTTTCTATATTTTGGCTTATTTAAAAATTTACATAAGTGAAAATTTCCTCTTTGTGGTGTATATTTTCAAGGATTTGAAACCATGTGTTCCCATGATGCCTCCTTTGTAAATCTCCTTCCCTCTTAATTCTCAAACCCTTGTCACCACTGATTCATTGTCCATTTTTATAATCTTACCCTTTCTAGAGAATAATATAAATGAAACTATGTACTATACAGCCATATACTTAGAAAAAGATGTAAGATTCATCTGTGTTATTTGTTGAAATATTAGTTTTCCTATTTAATGCTGCACAGCATTCTACTGTATGTATATAAACAGGTTTATTTTTCTATTCATTCGTTAAAGTACATTTAGGCCATTTGCATTCTGCAGTAATAATGAATGAGGTGACTGTTAATGTTCATATAGAAGTTTCTACATAAATGTAACTTCTCATTGCTCTAGGATAAACAATATTAACAGTTTTGGGTCATATTGTAAGTTAATATTTTACTTTATAATAACCTTTCAAAGTGTTTTTCCAAAGTGACCATATCATTTATTATCACCAACATACATGAGACTGTTACTCTGCATTCTCATCATCACTTGGCTGTCAGGCTTGTTGTTGTTGACTTTATAATAGATATGCAGTGGTCAGATAATTTAATAGATAAGATTTATATATTTTTTCTATGATTATATCATGACAAATTTTTCCTTAATATCTTTGATTTTTCTGATACTGAATGTGTTTAGAAAAACTTTTTGAATTTATCTTTGCCCATTTATGTTTACTTATGTAACTACCTTGAATATATGATAGGAAGATATCATATGTATATAGACACTACTATCCCGGCAATTTTGAGTCATGTCTTTCCTAAATGAGGGTGATATGAGGAAGGAATGTGAAAAAGAATGCAAAACATTTAATTGAGAAGGGTTACACAAATAAATGATTACCATTCCAATCCATCATTCTATCTTAATATTCTTATCAGCTGTCAACCAATTGGGAACTTGGTTTAATACTAGTCAAGAAAGAAGGTAAGGATGCTTATTTTAAATGCTTACCATTCTGTGTTTGAAAACTTCTTATATCAAAGTCTATTGGGCATAAGAGACAGAATACAGATAGATAATGGTCCATCTACATATAAAAATAGAAACCCAATTCACATGCTGCATCAACCAGTCTGAGAAGCAATTTATTACTTACAGTAACAGCTCTAGGAAATTTTATTAGTACTTACATCCAATAATCCAGGAGGCAAGCAATAACAAAAATCAGCACCAAATGGCCAAAACTTTATTAATACATGATAACTTCTCTACTTTTTGCCCCTGCTTCCAAGTTAGAACCAACTGGAGAAACACACACATTTAACTTTTACCAATCACATGGGATATTTTGCTTTCATTAGTACCCTTATAGCTTTCTTATACCAACAATTTCCAATCAGGACATATCAGAAACCTCTCCCTTTCCTTTTTGTTTCCCTCATCATCAAGATTTTCTTCTACTCTGCTCGTCTTCCAGTCTTTTCCAAGTGTAAATGCTGGTAGTTGACTCCCTTGTTAGAGCAAGCCCTGAACAAGTAGTCTTTGCTTACTGTCACTTAGATGCTATTTATTTATTTACTCCCATAAGTGCTTTTTAAAAATTTATAGTCCTAGGTCCTTTATTTATAGTCAGACTCACCAAGGCAGAATTTCTGAAGAGGAGGCCAGGAAGTCTAAATTTTGAAAAAGCTCCTCAGGGTGATTCTTATATATATATAGTATTTGAAAACTTCTACATCTAATGACATTTCACAGAACTTCATCCTAAATTCTGATGTGTTTAATATTTTTGTAAACTCTTGGGGATGTCCTTATGAGACTGGTGATTGTCATAAACCTGGGAATGTTAGCAACTAGTTAATGTTGTAGATGTCAGGGGGAAAATGAATTCTGACACAAACCTCTGGAAATATGAACTCAAATTAATTAGCTAAGTTCTAGTTGGAATTCATCTGATCTTGTATTTAGGTTTAATTTTATGTATAAATGCATGTGCACTTGTGGGCATGTAGCAATATATAGAAGCTGGGCAATGACTGATTAATGGACATTCATCTGAAAATGACCTGTAACAGTAAGTCAATAATATTAGCTTTTAAAATTTAGCATAAAGTACAAATTCATAACTGTAAAATCTATAAAGAGAGTTCATAATTTCATTGTATCCTTGTTTGTTAGGCTTTCTAGAACATTGTGCTTGGTTTGTGCTTCACATTTTAAGAAGAGCTGGAGTATCTAAGGAATATTGCTTAAAATAACTCAAGGAACTGAGAATATTTAGTTACCCTATAACTTGATACTAAGTGAGGTTCCAATGTTCACAATCCATTCTTTTGTCATTGTTTCTATAATTTATCCTGAAATTTTAAAAATATGCTGAAATATTATCCTCAGAGAGAATAGAAAGGAATTTTATAGAACCAAATAATTCTGTTGGAAGATGTGAATACATAAAAAAATTGTAGTGTGTGTTTTTAATGTAAAAACATTCAGGACTTTATCAGATTGACAGCAGAAGACTAGAGCTGCGCATCTGTTGTATCTCTGACACTCCTCTCTCAACAGCCAAATGATCTTACTGTCGAGGTTTAGGATTTTCAAATTCATCTGTTTCTCCAAGGTTAGAAAAAATATGCAGTCTGCTATATGGTTTTTTATTGTATTTTATGCTCCCATTCATTCATGCATTTATTAATTTCTTGCATTCATCTTCCATTTGATAAATGTAGGATTAACAAACTTGAGGCCTTCAACTAAACATCCAATGTAATGAAGAGGGAAAAACTTTCAAACACATAAGTGAGACATAAAATGAAGGGGAGGGCAGAACTCTTTGTATTTATAGTGTCCTCACCTGTCATCTGTCTCTAGTATAATCCTGTGCTGTTCAATACGGCAGCCTAGATAATAGTTAGTTTAGATTGAGATGTGTTACAAGCACAAAAACATGCAAGTGTCCTATTAATATTCTATATTGAAATTGCTATATTTGAGATATATTGGGATAAAATAAACATAATAGTGCTTGCATTTGTTTCTTATAGTTACTAGAAAATTTAAAATTACAGATGTAGTTCTTAATTGATCTTTTTTAGTGCTTCTTCTTTAAAGTCAGCATTAATGGTTACAAAGTCAGGCTGAGATTTGCTCCTTATTTGTGTCCCATTTCCACTGGTGTGGGACTTAAACAGAAGAGAACAATAGTAACCATGAGGCAAGTAGACTGGAGATGTAGCTCATTGGTAGAACACTTGTCCAACATATGCAAGGTTATGGGTTTGATCTCCAGCACCAAATAACAACAAAACAAAGCAAAACAAAACCCCCCAATCTAATAAGGGTAAAAATCATTAGCACTTAATATAGTGTTTACTAAATTCCAGAAACAAGCATTTTTAGATACATTAATTCATTTAATTCTCACAATTTGACTAGTTATTATGGTATTCTATTTATAGATAAGGGCACTGAATCAGAAAGAACTTATGTGAAAGTGCTTTATTAGAATAGAGCCTGGAAATTATTGCTAATTTCCCACTTCTGGAAATAAGCAAAATGTTAAGAATAGAAACTGAAGACTTACTTCCAGGCATAAGTAGTGGCAGATAGAACTGCTGTCAGTTTATAGACAGGCAAGGGTAGATGAGGTAAATGTAAAAAAATTTGTTATAGAAGATGTAATTTTAATAAATGCTACACTAGTGATTTTCAACTGGTGGCAAGTTCTTCTGGTAATAAACAGTATCTGGAGATGTTTTTGTTGTCACAACTGAGCAGAGGCTAGTGGCATGTAATGAATACAGGCTGGGCATAATGCATGCGAAAGTTCTCATAAGAGACACTTATTGGTTCCAATGTCAATAGTGTTACAATGGAGAAAATATGATATAAGACTGAAAAAAAGTAGACCTAGATAAATAGAAAAGGAAGGAATAAATAAAAAAATCAATATAATCATTTTTTAGTCCTATCCATGCATTTCTCTGCAACATGATAACAAAGCAGAAAAATGACTCATTTTAGTATAATAGGAACAAAAATAAGTGAATGTTAATTATTGTAGCATAATTCTTAGGAAGCTAGTGTTTAGGTAGTGAGAAAAGGTCCATTTTTAATGATTGTCTTTTATTCTCAAAGGAGTAATGACTCTGGGTTTATATATTCTTAGCCAATAAACAATCTGGTTAATAAAGGATTATAGTCTACTTTCTTTGTTTTGTTTCATTTTGGGTTTTTCTATATTTGTGATTTCAGAAAGTAAATAATATATCAACATCTCCTCTCTCTATCATAATGTAAAAATTAACTCTGGTATTCAGCTTATATGTTTGAAGATTTTTTTGAATGCAGAATTTTATTATTTCTCACAGCCTTGGATGGGATCTGAAAGTAAATTGTGGGCTAGAAAGAGAGTGAGATGGGACCTGGGTTATGAATCATTAATTTATTCCTATTTAATAGGCTTTCCACGTTAACTTTGAAGGATACAATTTTTTAGGGCTGGAAGGGCCATCTCCCCCTGAGGAGAGATGCCTCAGAGCAAAACTTGCCCTGACATAATTTTTCAAAGAAAGCCAAGATATGCCTGCTTTGGCTATGAAGGAGTATTTCAGAGCTTTACAAACGTGAAAGTTTAAAGCACTAGAGAAAACTTATTGTTTATAATCATCAAAGTTATGTACTCTGTAAACTTTTAGTGATGAAACTTTCTATGAGTTATAAGTTATAAATGCTATTTCCAAGTAAACAGATCATTATATAGACTTTTTTTTCTATGTGACACTCTAATTGAAAATTAAGAATCAAGTTTTTTTAAAACACATGGATTTTGTATTGACTATTTTTCAGGAAAAATTAATCTACATAAATGTACATATCTAAAATAAAATTTTAAAAAATGGAACTTCCACCTGCTTTCATAGGTTGCCTTGCTAATGTCAAGCATTGTGCTTTAATATAGAGCAGCCATGAGGCAGAGGGCTAGAGTGAAGTCCATGGTGATGGCAGGTTCTTTACCCAGTAGAGCAGCTACTCCGTGGCACTGCAGAGCTCAGTAAATAAACACATTATGAGTTATTTATTCTCTGGAATACTAAGCAACCCTTACAAAAGAAGGTTTCTCTGTGTGCATTGACAAAGTAAGATTTTAAAAATGTTAAACTGAAAAACACAACTTGCTGAGCAACTTGCAAATGTGATTTATTTATGAGAAAAATCCCCTGAAGATACACATGTGTAAGTACACACCTATGCAAATATATAGAAAAGAAATAGCACGAAGGGCTGAGAGCCATAGACAGTGAAGAAGAAAGGACTTGCAGTTGCTTGTAAGAGTATAAAGGGCCTCAAGACTTATTCCTGGATGTATATTTTATTTGAAATTTTTTCTTTAGAGTATAATCATGCAATAGTAGTGTTAAATAAAGTAATGCTATCAACCTCAATGTAAAGTCTCTTTTTAAATTTTCTGTTTTTAAAATCTCTATTTCTCATTTCAATTTAGTATGGCAGACACAGTCTGTCTCTCTGTCTCTGTCTCTGTCTCTCTCTCTCATATCCCTTTTGCCTTTCTAGAGATAAAGTTTCTCCAAGAACTCTTCATTTGTCACTTGGAAGCCTTGAACAGAAGGTTGTTTAGGAATGCCTTCTTCAGTCAAACTTGCAGAGAAGGTATTGCTACTTACATTGAGAACTGTATTTAAAGGAGCATACATGCATTTTAGTTTTCATTTTTCCTGCACCAATGAACAGATAGAAAGCATATTAGAAAAGATTCACAAACTGAAAAGCTGGCACAACTGTAGTAGTCTATTTTGAGAAAAGAAGAGACAAACCCACAGTCTTATTATTTGTTTCTTCATGTAGTGCACATTACTGGAGGAAGTGGAAAAGTACTGGGCAGACCTCTAGGAAGTTAATAATGGTGATAGCAGAGAAGTGAGGTGAGGGTGATGGTAGATACGACAGGGATGTAGCAAGAGGCACATGGGCAGATCCTGGAGACCTCATGGATTCATGTAAGAACTTTGGCTTTATCTTTTAGCAAGGTAAGAAAACATGGAAGGTTTTACTCTTCAAAGTCCCATAATGTTACTTAAATTTTCAAAGTATCACTCAGACTAATATGTTGAAAACAGATTGAGTGGCAATAATTGATCAAGTAAATAGACCAGCCAGGAAGTATTAACTACAATCGAAGTGAGAGATGATAGGCCTAGGTGGTACTAGTGAGAACACTGCAAAAAGTAGCTGGATCCTGAGTATGTTTAATGGGTAATGAAGGAAATCATATTTAATAATGAATTGGATGAGAATAGTAAGAAAAGGAGATGTGTCAAAGATGCTAACAAGATTTTTTTTTGTCTGAGCAATGATAGGAATTTACTTAGATGGGTGGAAGTAGGGGACAGATAAGTTTTATGAGTTTATTTGTGAATATCAAAAGCTCAGATGACTTTATTAAAATATCTAGGTGTAGCTGAGATATTTGGATGAAGGAATCTTGAAATCAGGAGAGAGTTCCCAAAAAGGAAGATACACAGAGCAAAGCTGTGTAAATGGTGCTCAAAGTCACAAGCAAAGAGACATCACTAAAGAAATGAGCAACAAATAAAGACTCAAAGATGAAGCCCAATACCACAACACATTTTAGCAATGGCTGAAATGAGTTTGATTAAAAAAGAAAGGAAATTAAAAGATGGGGACAAAAGAGAAGAAGAAATACCAAGAGAGCAATGTCCCTGTAACACTCCCAGCCATCTGGAAGGCTAAGGACGAACCATATTTTATAACCATCTATGATAAAGTACTTTAGAAACTCTCATGGCAGAAAACATACTGGATTGAATAGTGTGCCCTCAAATTAATGTCCACTTAGAATCTAAGAAAATGTTATTATGTAGTACTAATACTTTGCAGTGGTAGGTGAAGATGAGGTCATTGTGGATTAGGGCCTTAAATCAGATCACCAATTTCCTTATAGGAAGAAACAGACACAGGGAGAACTCTGTGCATCAGTGGAGGCAGAGGTGGGCATGATAGTCAAAACAAAATAATCTAACATTGTGGATTTTATGAAACACAAGCCTAAATTCATCAATGCCTGCCTGGCTATGCACCATAACACAAGAGCCCATTGCTCACTCTAATTATAAGTTATAAATACATTTCATCAGACACATGACAGGATCCACAGCATAAGCCCAGTGGTGTGGTGAGAACCTGTAGATCACTGTTTCTCATTGTGGTCCTCAGAAAAGCACCATAGTGGAATCTGGAAGTTGTTGGACACATTGAGGAAGTTACTTTAGAAAGCTCTCTAGGGAATCCTGGCTTATGCTGACTTGAGAACCACCCACCACCTTAGCAAATGACCTATCATTCTTCATGATACCAGGCCCCTGCAAATGATTTTCTTTCTTTTTGGTTATCATAAAGATAATTTCCCTTGCCCCACTGATCCCTAGGAAAAGCAGCAGGGTTGATTTTAATTTTTCCTCTTCTCTCTTCTAAGCTCCTAGCCATACCAGATACATCAGTATTCACACTTGAACAGATGAAGACTCTGTATTCTAATTATTCACTAGAGAAGATAAATCCTGAAATAGAGGCAAAGATGGTGGCTGTATAGGTAGCATGATAGAGAGCCTCTCTGAGCAAAAAAACTCAGATACTAGAATTTAACACCATGGAGAAGACCAGACAAAAGGAGAGGAATTCTCATGACCCAGGAAGAAACTGAGGAAAAAGAAAAAAAACCAAAAAACAGAAGCGTGGACTGAAGGCTGGAGCTGGACACACTCCCATTGCTGTACTGGGCATGTCTTAGAGTCGGGTGACTCACGGTAGAGCTGAGGTCAAGGTCCTACCGAGAGTGGGGTGGGGGTGGGGGTTGGTGAGCCTGAGACTCTTAGTGAGAAGAGGCATTGCAACAGGGAGTGGAACCAGCCAACCAAGCTGCATGGACTTTGGTGAGTGCTGAGAACTGGGTTCCCCAGAGTGGGGTGACCTGCTAGACAACGTATTGGAATTGGGCAAGACAGGCTTGAATTGACAACTGAAGTGGCATCAGTCAGTGGCTCCTGGCCCAAAGAGGATCTGCTTGGGCTTGGCCAAACCCCTGGTTGGGACCTAACAGCCAGAGAGGAGGTTGTCCTGAACCTGTGACATCTGCAGGGCACACACTGACATGCTGAATGCACTCACTGGTTGACTGGCTTAGAGAGAAGGGTCTGGCCCTGCGTGCAACTCATAGATAAACAGCAAACTGGAAAGGACACTAATCCCCTAGCCAGTATGCTTCAGAAAAACTGTAAGGAATACAAAAAGGTCCTGAGACTTCCACCATTCACCTATCTGAAAGAAATCAGAAACATGACAAGACAAAGAACAAAGAAATAACAAAAAGCCTCTAACCATTGACCCAGGGAAAATAAGTCCAACAGAGGTAAATACAGAGGAGATCAAGGGCAGCAAACATGCAATATCAGATGGCCTCAATGGAAATAAAGAAATACTTCCATGACCTCATTGACAAATTTAAATCTGAAATTCTAACCCAGGTGAAGCAATATATAAGAAGATTAATAAAAGAAATGCTGGACACTCCTCAAGAAGACACAAATGGAAGAATGGAGGAATCCAGAGAAAGGAGAGAAGCCTTTGATGAAGAATATAAACAAAATCTAGAATACATGAAACAGATCCAAAGAGAATATCAGGAAATTAAGAACTGTCTTGAAAGCTGGCAAAACTGCTTGACAGAAACTATAGACAGACTTTCAGAATTTGAAGATAGATTTGCAATGTATGATTGTAAAAGGAAAGATCTCTTAAAAATAACAAGAAACCAGGAAGTAACAATACAAAGGCTAGACAACAACAAGAAGATTTTTAACTTAAGAATAAAAAATGTGAATGAAGAAACAGGGACAAATACAAATGAAATAGAAAGGCCATTCACAGAAATAGTTAAGGAAAACTTCCCAAGCATAGGAAACAGAAGTGATGTTCAGACATATGAGGCATACAGAACTCCAGCCAGGTCTACACCCAGACATACAATAATCAGGATCCCAGAAATCCATCACAAGAACAGAATATTGAAAGTGGTCAGACAAAAGAAACAGATCACCTATAATAGAAAACTTACCAAAATCACAGCAGACTTCTCGATGCAGACTATCAAATCAAGAAGAGCTTGGAGAAAAGTATTCCAGGCCCCGAAAGAAAATAACCTCCAACCCAGATTGATGTACCCTGCAATACTATCTCTCAAAATTAATGGAGAGACAAGATATTTCCACGACAAAGAGGAACTGGGGGAGTTAGTGACCACCAATCCAACCCTACAAAGAATATTGAAGGACATTCTAGAGAGAGAGAAGAAAATCACCAGGATTCCAGCAACAATGGCAGAAAGGCCTCAATAAAAGGGGAAGACAGTGGAATGAAGGAGAAAAATAAACAGAAATGACAGAAAAATAGCATAGGAGAGATGAGGCAGAGAAGATTGGCTATATGGCTATTTTGTCTTGACTGATTTTATTTGAATCTGGTATGCTTGAGAGTATCAAGTCTGAGAGTAGAGGCAACTACTCTGAAGATGACAAGATTCAATAAGATACCCATTCTGGCTTGATTATTAACTACCTTTGAAGTCCTATAATGTCTCCAATGTTTGGTTTTTATTAATAGTGCTATGTACTGCTATGTTTATTTATACTATGCTTGATGATATAGACAATTTTATTGAAAATAACAAGAGACATCATAGTAACTACAATAGATCACCTAGTATTGTGGTTTTATATGTCCTTTTCATTTCGTGTTTTTCTAGGAAATTGTTTTGTTGACTTGTTTTGATTTGTTTTTCCCTCTAATACAGAAAGGATAGGTATACATGTAGAGACTTATAAATGTATAGAACTTCTAAACAGTTTACAAAAATTGATTATAGTTATTGTAAAAAAAGGAGAGGAAAAGAAAATATTCTAAAGAATATGACTGCATGTATGTTTAAGTGTGTAGGATTGATAGCCATATTACTAAATTTTTGCTGGATAGATGAACAGAACTGGTTGCAGTCTCACTGCTTAAATGTCCACTTTGTATGCTTTACTTTTGTAACTTGAACAACTACTTCTAAGAGGAAAATATGTAATTATCAACTAGTGATTTCTTACTGTTTTTTTCTTGAAATTATGTATTATTTCTACCCTCTTTCTGTTTCATTTTTTTCTTTAAATAAAAAAAATTTAAAAAAGAATCAAAAAAAGATACGTCCTGAGGTTGTATCCCTCTTTCATCTTTTCCTGAGCCTTGGAAAATTTTTACTGATCAGTAGGATAGTTCACTCAAATGGGACTGTATGAAAGGTTATAGCTGGATCATGCTACATCTGCAATCATTTCCAACATATCTTTTCAAGGTGCAAGCTTTATTGATGTTTGCTCAGTAGCGTTAGGTCTAAAGCTAGAATCCCTGGGTTCAAATTTTTAATACCTCCCACTGATTATTCTACAACTACAAATCTGTGACATATGTGAACTCATTTAACTCTCTTAGGCTTTATTTAACCCCTCTAAAAAATTGATAGAATAACTTAGCTTCTAAGGTTATTGGGAGGACAAAATGACTAATATTCATGAAATACCTAGAACCATTTAAGATGGATTTTAAATGATATTTTGTAGTTAAATATCATCATCATCATCATCATCATCATGGTCATAATCATCATCATCACATTTTTGTGTGAATTTCCTGAAGAGATATGAAAGAAATATTTGCCTCTGAATTGGGATACATATTCAGTGCAAGGGATGACTGGACAAGTTCAACTAGGCAAGTAAATTATTTATTAAGTATTACTTACAAAGTAAATGGACAACTTATGGGCTGAAGAAGTATTTAAATTATACCTCTCCCCTTTGATAAAAGACAGGTTTTATGGGGCTGTAATTAAAATGATAAAACCAGAATCAAAAGCAAGAAGGGTCTTTTGAGTAAAGCCATGTATTCTCTGCCCCATCCCATTTTTATAGAGAACGCTGGTAGTTTCAGTAAACACTGTCTGGCTGCAGTGGTGATCAGCCTTGTTGAACTGCAGTTGGGCACACACCCTTTGCAACTGCTGGAGGGCCACGTGGGTATCTAGATGGTGTGCATGTTTTGAAGGGGCAGGGGACATCCATCATGATATGCAGTTACTTTGGCTAGAGTTTGGAGAACAATGCTCCCTACAGAATTTTAAACATAAAACAACTTGGTAAGTTCCACATTGATAATCCTTAAATTATTATGATTCAAGAGCATGTCAGGGTTCACCTTTTAATGTGCAATTGCTACTGTCTGGATCTTAGTCATGTAATGGGGTTAGCTCAATATTTCTACTCTAATGTAAATTCCCTTTGAGCAAGGATCACGTTTTGTTCTGTCTTTGTAGCTGGTATAAAAGTGAGAGAATCATCTGAGTTCATTATTTCTTAACCATTGTGATTTATAGTGATGCCTGTTTTATTGGGAAAAAGTCAGGTTGGGCGAAAATAATACTGCCTTGAGATGTTGGAATCATACCTGGCTCTTTCTTATACTTCACGATCTATGACATCTCTTTTGTGACTAACAATTCCATGTCCACATTAGCAAGCACCTTTTGCTACCAGATTTTTTTTTCTTTTTTACATGTGGAGTATAGTGCATAGTATCAGACGTTTTGATACGCATTTATTAAGTCTTTCTATTGAAAGAAATATTGATTGCAATTAGATCTCTTCCTTGATTTACATATTACATAAACTTCTTCAGATTCCAACACACATGCAGATGCTGCTCTGACTATAGGGGCTCTGTTACATGCCACAGAGACTGGATGACAGCACATGTATGGCAGTATTTTTAATTCCAAATTTTCTTTAGATATTGTAGGTTCATCATAGTCCTATTGCAATTCTTGTATTTAAATGTTTGTGTACAATGTGTGATAATTCATTATTAGAAACAAAAAAAAGGAAATGCATGTATATATTTACCACTACAAAACGGGAAATTATCACATTGTGAATTTTTATAATAGAGTGATTGTAGTGTCTCATGTATATTATGTCAGACTGCTCTAAACACTGTTATCTCATTCCAGTTGTATTTATTATAATAAAATGCAATTTGATCCTAGTTTCATTCCATATACAAAAATAGATTAAAGCTTTAAATAGCTTGAAAGTATAGAGCTACTGGGCAAAATATGCCTGAAGAATTGTTCATTGATTTTAGTTTGAGAGTATCATAATATTATAATAAGCAAAAAATGAAACTATAAACTTGACTGAATTTATTTGGGGTATCTTCCCTGCTGTATTAACCACAGATTCTGTTGTCTTGGACCCTGCCTCTGTTTAGGTAGTTAATCATATGTGCAGTTGCTACTGTCTGGATCTTAGATGTCCTCCAAAGACCCAAATGATAAAGTTTTAGTCCCCAGCTGGGATCAAATTGTATTTTCTTCATGAAGATGTCCCATTGTCCTGATATATTTTATTAGGTGGCTTATTTCCTTATTTTACTGATTTAAAATTCCCTGTTTACCATATATTAGTGTGCATATATCTGTCAGACTGTTTCTGACCATACAGATTTATCACTTTGTCTTTGTGTATGCCAATAACTTAGTTTTTAATTATTATAAATTTATGGTATTTATTATCTGATTGATATATTTTCTTCTCACATCCTTTTCTTCTTCTTTAAAAAAAATTTCATGACTATGTCCAAGATAGAATAAATCAACACTATTGCAATAGGGAAAAGATTGAATTTAACTCAACTGAGACAAAGGCAGATTTGTTTTTAAGCAGTGAGGCTAGCGTGTGGGTTATGAAACTGCCAAGCGGCAGGAAAAGATTTACATTTTAGAAAGGTAGGTTCTGAGTTTGCATTTTTAATTATTTGGGGTGTGGGTGAGAGATATGATCTTCCTCTATAGCTCAGGCTGGTTTTGAACTCACCATGTAGCCCAACGTGGAGTCAAACTTGCAGAAATCCTTCTTATTCAGCCTCCTGCACTTGCACTTTTGCAAAGAAATATAAGGGGAGGTCAGAGAGCTATAGTCAAGAGGAAATCTGTCTAAACTTCCACCAAGGTAAGGAGAATCTTGTCTGTTTTGATCAGTTGCCTTTTACACATTTTCTTTCAGATAAACATTAAAATCAACTTTCAAGATGCAAAAAGATTTGTTTTTAGAGTTTGATTTGGATTCTTAATTTGGAAACTTGATTTGGGAAGAAATGAATTTTTTTTATCAAGAAAATATGGTCTTTCCATTTTAAAATAAGGTGTTTTTTCATATTTTTCAGAAAATTTTCCATAATATTTTTCATTCGTGTCATATACAATTCTAATAAAATTTATTCCATAGTACTTGATGTTTTTGGAATGAGATTTTTCATTATAGGTTTCTAAAAGATGTTTCTGATGAATTGAGAGGTAATTTATTTTATGTCACTGTTAGAAAACTCATTTCTAAGGTTTTTTTGTTAATTATCCTGGATTTTCTAGGATGTAATTACAGCTGAAAATAATGACATATTGACATTCCATACTAATATTTCCTTATTTTATAAATGAAAAGAAAATTAAGGAATGAGTTAAAATTTTTCAATTTTAGTATGTGATAGACCTTGAATTTAAAGTTTTGCTATCTAATTCCACAGTGTTTGTGCAATATTGACATTAAACTATTTTATAGGCTTTATTTTCCAGAAACATTTATCACTTCTCTTTTTATTTTAAGGTTTAGATGTAATGTACTTATGCAACTGAGAGAGCAAATTGTAAGTGTATATATTTTGTCAATGAATTGTGATATGTGAATAAAAACTCTAATATAAAACATAATTGTTAAGTGTGAGATAGGGGACTCATTATTCTACTATTTTTGTTTCACTCAAGATTCACTCAAGAAACCTAATTATTTTGGGAGGCATATTATCAATAGCATTAGGGGTATATTAGGTATATTGATGATTGTTTAATCAATTGTTTTAAATTTTTATTTAGGTTTTGGAAATCTACTGCCCAATTCTCAGGAACAGATATATGTAGAAGAGTCTAAAATAACACTAGAAATGAACATAACATTAATATATTTAAAATGTTAATATATTTGATATATACCCAGAGTTATACTGAAGACCGAACAGAAATACAATGCTTGTCACCAGGTTTCTTTAAAACTTTTTGTAGCCTGGTTGCCATGATGACTAATATGCTATAACTATGCTGTTATGCATTAAATGTTATGAAAATATACATCTGCATTGGATTTCTATTTTTCCTTTGTTTCTTTGTGTCTAAAGTGTTGAGTTCTGCTGCAAAGTTTGAACTGAAATCAAATCTGGGAAGTCTGACAATGATGTTGAAATGATATCTGACTATATTATCCATTAATGAAACAAGTATAGAGGATTGATTGATTTATGGAGTAATTTTTTGCATCATTACTTGTCTTGATTACATACAAATAGTCTTTTTTTGCTATTTGAAAGAACCATTTTGTTTTTAATATGTTTTCTTTGAAACTTGAAATCTTACTTTGCAACAGGATTAAGACCTATATAAATTCTCATGCATGGTCCTTTTGAAATCCAGAAATATTTTCAGATCCTTTTATTGCATTCTCCAAACACAACATTTAACTAAAATGTACTTTTGTTTACCTCACTGCTTCCTCTTAAAGCACAAAACTGAATATCTTTTGCCCAATTTAAACATGGTCCTTTTAACAGCGCAGGTTAATGATGTTTTGCTTGCATTTTAGATTTTAATTTTAAACTATTCTTTAATTTTAATTGTGTAGTATTACCAAAAGGGAATTATAAAAACTACTCCTTTATGCAGTCTATTGGAATTTTTAACACTGATTATGTGACTGGGATGAGGCTCTAAAACCTAATGCTGTAGTTAGGAAAAGACAAACGGATTCTATTCTTGTCTTTTTCTGAGTATTCTTTGCCTCTGACAACTCATTGTATGAATATTAACATTAACTGAAACCTGTAGCATTCTGTACACCCTTGGGTTTTGGTCCTGTTTACCTTCATATAGTAAGTAAGCTTAGACAACAAAAGATTGAAACCAAAAATTCTGTGTAGATACCTCTTGGGGACTGATATAGTTGATTCCCTAAAGTCAA
Source organism: Hydrochoerus hydrochaeris (assembly GCA_004027455.1). NCBI lineage: Eukaryota > Metazoa > Chordata > Mammalia > Rodentia > Hydrochaeridae > Hydrochoerus > Hydrochoerus hydrochaeris. Next base: position 136,989 of record PVLA01004796.1, read on the forward strand.
ATAAAGCTAGTTTAATGGAAACAAGAGTCAAACCCATGACTGGTGGCAAGAATTGCAATCATAGTGCTGATTATTTCTAGTCATTATGTCTGCCTGGATTTGACACCCAGGATTGAGATCTATGTATGTATCTATGTATGTATAATGGTAGGAGTTTTTCTGTGTACATCCTAATAAGTTGAGAACCATGCATATAATTTATCTATAATCAGCCACAGTATATTATTATCATCATTTCATGATGGGAGAATAAATCCAATGGAATTAATGGTTTTGCCTAACATTCTATGTGTGGCAAATAACAAAACCAGCATGAGAATGTAAGTTTGACCCCAAAGGCTGTGATTTCTTCCTTTCTGTGTTACTTCAGATCTATACTATTTATTTCTTTTCTGTAACTGAACACCCAGGAAGTGACTGCCTCATTTTTTAAATATAAAAAAATAAAATAAAAGTCTTTGAGTGATTGAAAAGAAAAAAGTATGTCTGTCATATATTTAAATAAGCTGTGTAAGATATAGCTCAGCATCCTCCAAAAACCTCATTATAGTGTTCTCAATTCTGGCAGTTGGATTTACTGCAAAGAATTAAAATATGAATTCCAGGCTTGATGTGTACAGGTATCACAATCAGACTTTGTGATCAAATTAATTGATAGTGGCAAATTATAAACTTGATGCTGTATATTATCAGACACGATTATAAAACATTAGTAATGGCATTTTTCTAAGCTATAGCTTTCAATAGTTCTCAAACATTTCACTTTTAACATATTTCTTGAAAACATGAAATTTCTTGTTTATGTTAAGTGACTGAGTGTCCTAAAAAATCTATTTTTTCCCCATGAACTAGCCCATCAAATTCTACTTTAAAACCTGGCAACCTTCCAACCAGCCAGAATATACTTAGTGTATTTTTGAGAACAGATAGCCCAGACTGTAGACACAGATAAGACAATCTGTGTAGCCTTCTCTTGGGAAGATAATTTTCCTGCCTAGTATCCATCTGGATTGCATCATTGTTGAGCTCAATGGACATCAATATATTTTTCAGAATTCTTACAAATTTTGTAAAAGAGCCGACAGCACAAAGGCTGTAAGCTAATCATTTGGCATAGCTTCAAGGTCATTGCTGCCTTGTACAGACAAGGTACACAGCTTTGTGAGTCACACAGCTATTCCCTCCTCACTAAACATGTAGTCACTGATTTTTGTAGTGTTTTTTTTTTTTTTTTTTTTTTTTTTTTTTTGCACCTGGGATCAAACTCAGGACCTTGTGCTTTCCAGGCAGTCACTTATGCTGCTGAGCTATATCCCTGGCCCCAATTTTTGAAGTCTGAAACAGGTTAAGTATTGAGTTTTTCTGTTGTTCACATCTGATTTATTATTAACATTTAAAATTTTATTTACTGTTTTACATGAATGCAATCGTTGTCAGTTGGGGTGCAGAAAGCTGTGGATATGTTGGATTAAGGTTATATATTACATTCTCATTGATATTTTACATCTATCCTTTGGATTCTATTTTATTTGTCATGTATTATACTATAATTTCAGAATTTTTTCCAAATTCAGGGAGACTAAACAATAAAGGGAGACTAAACAATGTTTCCAAATACAGGAAGACTAAACAAATCCTTTTTTTTTTTTTGGTTAAGACTGGAAGATAGTTTATTTAAAAAGATTGATTGATTTATTCTCATTCTGTGGTTGCAACTATTTAATTCAATCATTGCTTTCTGTCCTTAGTAAATATTTTATGCTTGTCTCTAATTTTTAACAAGTGTTCAAGCCATTTTATGGCCATCACTGAACTATAGGGCACTACTGTAGTTCACAGAAGCATCTTATTTGATAATGCTATGTATCAAAAGTAAGCCTTTTAAAGAACTCTTTGATCTTTATCAATCAAAATATACTATAAAAGTATAATACAGTGTGAGTTATAATACTCCATTGCAGCTTGATATTTTTATTAGAATGAAAAAATCTTACAAGAGAAAAGGTAATATACTGTCATTAGGCTTTCATAAGATTACCAATGAGGCATTACTTTTATTTTAAGACTTTCAAAATATCTATTAAAGAAAGGCTAAAAGGTGCTATTCACTTTGAACATTTGTATAAAATTTATGAAAGTAGAACAAACCCAGCTAATTGTACACTTGGATGTTTCTATTCAGAAATATGCCACACAGTGACTGGGGTACTAATATAATTAAATCAAGTATGCAGAACAACTGGAATCAAAAGAACAACTCAGAGGAATCTAAGTCAAGCTCACAACAGTGCAAAAAGCAGCTTTTCTCTGATTAATGATTTTCAGAGAAAATACTGGGGATTAAATCTTCCTGCTAAGCAACATTTCCAGCCCTTTTCATTTTTTTTTTTATTTTGAGATAAAGTCTTGCTAAATTGCTAAGTTTCCCAGGCTGAGTTTAAACTTGAGATCCTCTTGGCTCAGCCTCTCAGAATGTTGGGAGTGCAGATGTACATCACTATTTATGCCGTAACTTTTAAAAATACTACTTATTAATTCTTGATAACCCACTTGGATCAGAGGCAAAAAGACAGTCTTTGGTAAAAATGACAAAGTCATCTCCTTCACTAAATATGTCTTTTACAGTGTGTCCTTTGAAAACAAAAAAGAAGTAACTTGTTTTTAAACTAAGTATGTTGGAGATTTTATTCAAATATGGTCTTAACAATAAGCAGGATATTTCAGTCATATAAAAGTGATGAAATTGGCATTGCCAAGAAATGTACTGACATAATTTTTTCTACTTTCTCAGTGCCAAGAAAACTCTAAACACTCTGCCACCACGTAAACTCTGACTGCTATCAAAAGCGAGCAATAGACAGAGAGAACTGCCCTTTGGGCAAGCACTACGTGCTGGAGAAGATCCAAGAACAGCCACCTACTGTTTATGATTGTGCTTGTTACAAAAAAAAGGGCTATTTAGATCCTAGCAACAATTCTGATTTTAACATCACCTTTCTCATTGAACAATAACCCTGAGAAAGTGCTGGTGCTAATTAAAGCAGGTCTTCAATTATGCTCATGTTTCAGTGTATGGGGAATTATACCTATTTTTCACTCCACCAAATGGATTTTGTATTGGGAAAATAAAGAAATGGGATGACTTATTTGGGCCATTTTTGGAGGGAAACAATCAATGGTACAGGTGTTGTGTGAGGTAGTTTAATAGTTAAAAAGTTTAATAGTTGTAATTAGGCAGGCTGAGTCCCAGCACTAACATACTTAATGTTTGAGTTTGTATAAGTCACTTATTCTCTTGCAATTTCAGTTTCCTTATCTTTGAAATAGGCCATGTACTCATTCCCTGTCTTGTAAGAATGTGGCAAAGGAAAATGGGTTGTTTATATAAAGTACTTAATGTTCGGAAATGATCATCTTTTCAAGGTCTTGGAGCTCATTTTGAATGCTGGATTTAAGAAAGGTAAATCTGGTTTTTGTAGTCCTATTTCATAGATCACCAGAAAGATATTCTATTTTACCTTCTTGGCTTTAACAAATATATCTGTCGGTATATACCAATTCTTGATCTTAACCATTACAGTAGATACTAGCTATCAGTAGTTTTTAAACAAAAACTTTGGAAAACAACAAAAGAATTCATTGACTCAATCCAAAAGAAAACAAATAGAAAATAATTATGCTTTATAAATCATATTTAATGTATGAACACAAGTGAATACGCAGGCTGGTCTTGAATTTATTTCTTTTTTGTAAAACAAAATGATCAACATTTGAACAATGATTCATTTGATGACGTTTAAAGAGATCTTTTAAATGGAACAGGAAGATTGGAATCAGAGGGAACCTTAGGCATCACCTCTGATGCCTCTTCTTTGCTTATGCTTAAATTGTGAGATGGAAATTCAAGAGAGGTAAGAGAGGGTGCCTAGCCTCTGCCTGCATCCTTATTCTTCAAGCTCAGTATGTTGCATGCTCCACATCTTTAGATTAGGATGTCTACAAATAATGCTCAAAAGTTTTTTTTATTATAAGGAAAAAAATGAAATGAGAAATGATAATTACAGCCCAAAGCAAAGCTTAGACATTCTTTCTTTAACAAAAACCCAACCAAAATCAAACCACCATCACCAAAACTGAACCCAAACACTTTGCTCATTTCTAACTTTTATATTTTGTGCTTTCAAATTGTTCACTGTTTTTCAGTTGCCTAAACAATTCTCCAAAAGGAGAATCATTTTGAATTATCATATTATTTTGATATAGTCACTTGCCTTTTCTACTTTGGTTTTCAGAAAATATTTTAGCTACAAAAGCTTCTCTGACTTAATCATTTATTCTGCCTTGAAATATCCTATAGAGTAACTTTTTTATTAGAGAAGCATAAATTTTATGGGAGAAAATTTCTATTTTTTATTATTTAGGAGAAAAAGAGACACACACACACACACAAAGCAAAAAACAAAGACACAAACAAACAACAACAAACCCAAACCAATAAGAGTATAGGTTTTCAAAACAAGATGATAGGAATTTAACAATGGTTGTAATATTGCACATTGTTACTTTCAAAAGGGTTGCTTAGATTATCAGATATAGACATGTAAAATTAATCTAATCATATGAGTATCAACTTTTCTAAGAACTAATACAATTAGTTCTAGTCATTTTAGCTATCTTATGTCTATGTATACAAGTTTATGTCTTTTATGTTTTCTCTTCCTTCTTTTCCCCTTTCCCCTATCTCAGTTACTTTTCCTCCCTGTGCAGTGTCTTATCCTTGAACAATAATTATTGCAGATTTTGGATAGTATTTGCTCTTTTAGTTTCTTACACTAGGGAGACAATATGGTATTTATGCATATGAGTTTGATTTATTTTACTTATGAGTATGGTCTCAAGTTGCATCCACTTACCTATAAAAGCCTCAATGTGATCTTTCTTTATAGTTGAGCAGTACTCCATTGTATAAAAATACATCTTTTCTTATCCATTCCTTGATTGATGAGCATTTGGGTTGTCTTCAAGATTTTGCTATTACAGATTGTGCTGTTATAAACATGGGTGCACATATATTACTGTAGTATGATGTTTTCAATTCTTCTGGACAAATGCCTAGAAGTGGCATAGCTGGGTCAAATGGAACCTCTAACTTTTTAAGGAATCACCACACTTGTCGCACCAGTCTGCACTTCCACCAACAGTTGAGAAAAGTTTCTTTTTCACCACAGCCTCTCCAGCATTTATTATTGGTTGATTTCTTGATCCTGGCCATTCTTTCTGGAGTGGAATGGAATCTCATTGTGGTTTTTATTTGCATTTCTATATTGAATAGGAGTGGTGATAATGGACATCCTTGTCTTGTTCCTGATTTTAGGCTGAAACTTTTCAGTTTTTGTCAACTTAGTAAGATGCTGGCTGTTCGTTTGTTATAGATGGCTTTTATCAGATTTAAGTAAAGACCATCTATTCTGATTTTCTGTATGGTTTTTATCATGAATGACTGTTGGATTTTGTCAAAAGCTCTTTCTGCATCTATTGAGATGATCATGTGATTCTTGTCTTTGGTTCTGTTGCTATGGTGTATTACATTTGCATATGTTGAACCACCCCTGCATTCCTGGGATGAATCCCACTTGCTCATGGTGTATAATCTTCTTGATGATTTGTTGCATTCTGTTTGCCAGTATTTTATTGAGAATCTTTGCACCTGTGTTCATTAGGGAGAGTGGCCTCTAATTCTCTCTCTCTCTCTCTCTCTCTCTGGTCTATCTCTGGGTTTGGTATTAGGGTAATATTTGCTTTCAGGAATGAGTTGGGGAGACATGCTTTCCTTTCAGTTTCACTGAAGAGTTTGAGGAGTGTTGGCATTAAGTCTTGCCTTAATTTCTTGTAAAATTCCACAGTGAATCCATCAGGACATGGGCTTTTTTTTGTTGGTAGGTTCTAATTACATTTTGAATTTCATTAGCTGAAATCAGATTATTCAGCCATTTTACATCTTCTTGATCCAGCTTTGGTAATTCATATCTTTTTAGGAATCTGTATATTTCTTCTGTGTTATCAAACCTATGAGAGTAATTGTTTTTGAAGTAGATACTGATGATATTCTGAATTTCCACAGTGTCTGTAATGATTTCACACTTTTCATTTCTTATTGCATGGATTTGAGTTTTTTCTTTTCCTTTTTTTGATATGGTTGGCTAAGGATTTATCAATTTTATTTATTCTTTCAAAGAAACAACTCTTATTCATTACTTCTTGTATTTTTTCTTGGTTTCAATTGCATTAATTTCTGCGCTGATTTTTATAATTTATTCCTGACTTTTGAGTTTTAGACTTGACTAGCTCTTCTTTTTCTAGAAGTTTGAGGCACAGCATTAGGTTATTTATTTGTGTTCATTTCATTTTCTTATTGTGGGAGTCTACTGCTAAAAATTTCCCTCTGAGGACTGCTTTAATTGTTTCCCAAGGGTTCTGGTAAGTTGTATTTGCATTTTTGTTTGATTGTAGATATTGTTTAATTTCATCTGTGACCCATTGGTTGTTTAGGAGAGTGTTATTTAATTTCTGTGTATTTAAGTGGGTCTTGTTTTTTTTTGTCATTGATTTCCAATTTTATTGTACTATTGTCAGATAATATGCATGGATTTATTTAAGTTCCTTTCCATTTACTTAAGCATGATCTGTGGGCTAGTATATGGTCTATTTTTGGGAATGACTTATGTGCAGCTGAGAAGAATGTGTTTCCTGATGTTGTTGGTTAGAACACCCGGTACACATTTACTAGGTCCATTTGTTCACAAGTTTGATTCAGTTCTGTTATTTCTTTGTTGATTTTTGTTTGGTTGATCTGTTTTTTTGTGACAATGGATGCTGAGGACCCCCATTGTAACTGTACTATTACTTGATTTTTTGTATCTATTATGATTTGTCTTACGTAGTTGGGTGCTCCCATATTTAGTGCATATATATTTATGATTGTAATCTCTTCCTCTTCTTTATCTCTTTTGATCACTCTTGGCTTGAAGTTTACATTATTTGCAAACAAAACTTGTTCCCCTGTTTTTTCTGGGTTCTTGTTACATGGAGTATTATTTTCCATCCTTTGACTTTTAGCCTCTGAATTTCCTTTTGAGTTAAATAGGTTTTGTGTACACAGCATATTGTTTGATTTTGCTTCTTAACCCACCCAGCCATTCTGTTTATTTTTATTGGTGAGTTGAAATCATTTACACTGATGGATATAACTGATATGTACTGATTTTTCTCTGTCATGTTATCTTTCTGTTGTTGGTTTTCTACTTTTTCTGTTTAGTTGTTATTTTCCTGCTTAGTAGTTTCCTTCTGCTGTTATTTTTGGAATTGTAGTTATCATTATTTCTTTCTAGAGTATCTTTCAGTACTCTTTGTAGTGTTGGTTTGGTGGTCATGAATTTCTTCAGTTATTCTTTGTCATGGAACTATCTTATTTCTCCATCACTTTTTCAAAGATAGTTTTGCAGGATACATCAATCTGGGTTGGAAATTGTTTTCTTTAGGACTTGAGATACTTCACTCCAAACTCTTTTTAACTTGAAAGTTTGTGTTGAAAGGTCTCCTGTGATTCTGATAGGCTATGCTTCATAAATGATCTGTTTCTTTTCTCTAACAGTTTTTAGTATTCTATTCTTGTGTTGAATTTCTGAGACCCTAATTATTATATGTCCAAGTGAAGATTTATTTTGGTTTTGACTAATTGGGGATCTATATGTCTCATTTATCTATATATCAGATTGTTTTCTTGTGTTTGAAAAATTTTCTGCTATTATATTTGTAAAAAGTCTTCTAATTGTCATTTGTGTTGACACCTGCTTTTTGGTTGACACCTATCAATTTTATATTGTTTCTGTTTGTCTTATCTTGCAGCTCTTGAATTGTTATTTCCTGGTTCCTTGTTATTTTTAAGAGATCTTTTCTTTTGTCATCATAAGCTTCCATCTTGTCTTCAATGTCTGAGAGTCTATCTTTTGCTTCATTCAAATGGTTTTGCCAGCTTTGAATGGAATTTTTAATTTCCTGTATATCCCTTTGAATCTGTTTCATGCATCCTAATTTTGTCTTATATTGTTCATTCAAGGTTTCCATCATTTTCTTAAGTTCCTCTATTTTTTTAAATCTAGATCTTCTTTAGATACACTTAACATTTCTTTCATAATGTTTGTCATTTTTTTTTTTTACCTAGGAGATTATTTTTGGTCTGATTTCCTCTATAGTTTCATGAAGTTATTTCTTTACTTCAGTTGTTATCATTTCAGACAGTTTAGTTGTGCAATTTCCAGTGTCTTCCATTTCAGTATTTCCTGAGTTTCTTCTGGGTGGGCTGGAGGACTGAGACTACATCTTGCTCTTTCATTTTGTAATTTGCCTCTCAGAACTGTGCGGTTGGCTGGTTAGGTACCCTCCTGATGGATTGCACTGGAATGCTGCTCTGGGCAGAGCTTTGATCCTCCAATATCCTTGTGGCTAGCTGGGATGAATCCCCAAACTGTGGCATTGGAAACTTATGCTGCGATAGGCAGAGTTCAAAATCTTCAGGACCTGTTAGCTAGGCTGGTCATTCCCTGATGGATGGCTCTGGGGCTCTGGACTAGGTAGGGCTTAGTACCTTTACAACCTGTAAGGCTGGCTGGGTTTTCCCTCAATGGATTGTGCTAGGATGCTGGGCTGTGTAGCTAGCAGGGACACACCCCTGAGTGTGACGCCAGGGTCTTATCCTTGACTGGGTCGTGGGAGAAAATTTCTATCACAGATTTCCTGAAAATGTGGCATTTTGAGTTGGAGCAACTTCCCTTCTATTTAAAATACTTGAATCATGTTGATCATTAGGTTACAATAATGTAGAAGTAGAGTGGGGAAGAAATCAGAGTTAAAGTAGTCTGAGATCCTTTAGTTATTCAGAGGGCGAACAGAGATGTTGATTAACTTTAAATCTTGTTACATGGCCATGTTAAAATTTTAAAGTAAGCTACTAAAAGAAAAAAAGTACATAATTTACAAAGAAGTGAGTGGTTGGAAGGATTAAAAGAAAACCAGCCAATTTAATCCAACAGCAAGCAGAAAAAGAGAAAATATAAACTTTAAATAATAAACAGAAGACATAAATTAATAACAGAAAAATAAAATAAATTTATTAGGAATTAGTCTGTATAAAAAGAAAATCAAATTACGTAGTATCTAAAAGACACATGTAAAAAATTTGACTCATAAATATTGAAATATGCTAATTAGAATTGATAGAACAACACTAAACCAAAGAAAGCTACTGTAGCAATACTAATATTAGACAAACTAGAATGAAATACAAATTCATTAATGGGGATATTGTAGTACTTGATGAAAAGGAAAACTTCATAAAAAGTATAAAGCAATTATATAAAAAAAAGTATAAAGCAATTATATAAAAAAGTATAAAGCAATTATATAATTTTATGAAATTATAGTAGCCTCAAAATATAGAAAAGAGACAATTATTTTATTACAAGAAAAGTTTCAGAATTATAATGATATAAATTTGTTATATAATTCTTTCATCAATCAAGCATTAATATATGAATTGAATATTTGAACTCAAATAATAGCAGATCTATACTTTTTAATAGTATATTTTGTAATGGTTTATACTAGACATATTAAACCACAAGTATGTCAAGGAATTCAGAAGAATGTACAAAAAAATACTCAAAATCAAAAATAAATTTAGAAATAAAATGAATCCAAAGAAAATTTAAATATAGTTTATTATATGATCCAGACATAAAAATTATTAATATCTACCATGTAAATGTTAGTATCTTCATGGCACAGACTGCTAAATGTTCACTGAGTCCATTCTCCTTTGCCCTATCTTGGTGATAGACCACTACTTAATCAGTGATCACAATTCCCTTCTTGAGTATGACAGACACATGGTTCCCAGCTTCTCTTACAGCATTCTCAGGGTGCAAATTATGTGGCCTAGCTGCTGAGCTAACTTTAGCCATGTGAATGTAGCTAGTGTCTGTATAATGTCTACAATAAAGATCTATAAACTTCTGAACCCAGCCAGACACAGCGTAGGAGAGTGTTATGTGTGTGTGCATTTTTCTGAGATGAGGATTTATAACTTCCAAAAGATCTCAACCCCTATCCTTTCCCACAAAAAGTTAAAATTGAAGTCTTTGCTCTAAAAGATAGTCAAGTATCAAGGTAGAAGAAATATTTGTGTTCTTGGAGAGTTTGCTGGGGACCAGTTGTCTATCTGCTGTAGTCCACATAGATGCTGTATGAGTGAAAGATTAGTCTTCATCTTTAGTAAATTTTGAGGGTTCTTTGCTATGGCAGTTTGATTTACATAGTAGAGGATTATTTTTTTAAAAAATTGAACATGAACATAAATGTACTTTAGAATCTGGTTTTAAATGGATGACACAGTTTTTTATGGCACTATTACTTTTGTGTACAACTCCCATTTATTATATGAATTGGCCCTAATTTGAAAATTTCCTTTTTTTTAGATGCTTAGGTTTTCCACTTTTTCTCTTGAGTTAAAGTTATTGAATTTATAAATATTGCTGTCACTAAATCATTGTTCAGATTTGTAATTATTTGTTATGAAGAAATATGCAGAGTTAAAATGACATTTTGATTTATTTCAGCCCTGTCATTTATTTTCTTCATTACACATTGATATTATTGAAAAGTCTATTACATAGCTATTAGTTCATATGAAAAAACTAGACTTTTTCTATTTTATACTGAGATGCCCACCTAGTTCATCAGTACATCTTCATTTCATTGAATGCTGATTCAAGACTCACAACAGTACATCATACTAATATCCCTATCAACTCAGAAGAGTGAAACCATGGCATCTTTTCTAAGAAAGGAATTTCTATCATTTTCTTAGTCTGGCATGCCACATTATCCAGTGTCATTATTATCTTTTTTTCTTTAGTTTTTTAAAGTTAAGATTCTGTTTTACCATGAAATTTCTTAGAATTACACTATTTCTCTGCTGATGAATAATACTTAGGAACCAGAAACATAAACAAACTTACAGATTTATCTTCTTTCAAGAATAATGAGGATCTTATTACTCTTTCAGTCTTTATTATTTTTAATACTCAGAGAAACAATATGATATTTATAAATGTGATCCTGATTTATTTCACTTATGAGGATAGTCTCAAGTTGCCTCCATTTACCTATAAAATCCTCAAAATCATCTTTTTTATAGCTGAATAATATTCCATTATAAAAAATACCACGTTTTTCCATCCATTCTGATTGATGAACATTTTGGTTGTTTCCAAGATTTAGCTATTACAAATTGCATTGCTATAAACATGGGTGCACATGTATCACTGTGACATGACCTTTTCAATTTTTCTGGGAAAAGATACTGTAATAATGAAAAGGAAAGAAAGTGCTCTAGAGGATATAACTGTATGTATGTTTAAGTGTGAAAGACAGATAATTATAGTACTAAGTTTTTTTAGTTCATCAAACAGAATAGTTTCTATTGTCATTGTTTCATTGTCCATTTTTTATGCTTTAATTTTATAACTCGAACAACTGCTTCTAAGTTAACAATATGTAATTTATTAATTAGTGATTTATTACTGTTATTTTTTGAAATTCTGTGTTATTTCTGCCCTTTTTTCTGTTTTTCTTTTTTTTCTAAAAAAAAAAAGAACAATGAGGAACTATCAGAAGAATACATTTGTTGCAATGTGTTACGTTTAGAAAAATAACTCTGTGTATATATCTACATGAAATAAAGCCAGTATCTTAAAGGATATTATGTACCCCTATGTCTAATGCAGCTTCATCCATAAGAGTGAAACATGCAATCAACCTAAGTGCCCACTGACACATACATAAGACTATGTACATATGAAGCATGTAAACATATATGACAGGGCATATATAAAATCAAATATTAATCAATCATAAAAAGCAGGAAATTCTTGCACTGGCAACAACACCGATGAACCTGGAGGTCATTATGATAAATGCAGGGCAGATGGTAAAATTGTATCTCATTTATATGTGGAGTCAAAAAGTCAAATTCACATAAGTGGAGAGTAGAATGATGATTCCAGCAGTCGGGAGATGGATGAAATGGGGATATTTTAGTCAAAGATGGTGAATTTTAGCAGTAAGATGCTAAGTTCTTGGCATCTAATCTGCAGCATGGTGACTATAGTTAATAATATAGAAATATATACTTGAAAATTGCTAAGTTATATCTGAAGTGTCCTCACTACACACACACACACACACACACACACACACACACACACACATTAGGAAGGGTGTGGTGATGGGTGTGTTAATTTGATCTTGCCAATCATTTCATTATGTGTGTATATCGAATCATGTTTTACACACAGTTCCTTTTTTCAAATATACCTTACAAATTTAATTGTATATTGAGCTAGAAAAATGTAAGTGAAAAATGTTCAAAAATAACTTGGATTTTTAAAAATTTTGCTGAAAGTATTTTTCAGCTTTCCTAATAAAGTTTACTGCTTCGTCATATGTAAATAAGATAGATCTATGGAAGGAAATGATTATTGCATTTTAGTAATTCTTAAGATGGCAGTTTTGATAGGCTGTCTAGGACCACAGCCGCTGGGCCCGCCCTGCCACCGGGAACATAGAAACTTTGAACTACAGTGGATTGCCATGCTGGCTGGATGAGAGATTCAGGAACTCCTCACCCAAACAGAAGACCTCAGCAGGCTCCAGTCAGTGTGGTGATTTTGCCCCTAAAATAGAGGTCTGCAGTGGATAAATAGAAGCAGAAGTGAAACTCCCTCCAACTATAAGACCTTGGTGAATCTGGAAAGAGAGTGGGTGATTCTCCCCCCCCCAGAGAACATCAGACAGGTTGAAGAGTGTGCCAATAAGGGTTCCCCAACTTAGAGAAAATTAAAAGAGCTTATGAGATCCCCAGTGACACAGTAGGGCCTCAGCTGACACAAACACTATAGCCAGGGAGCTCTGGTGACCTGCAACAACCTGAAGATATAACAACACCAGGAGCTAAGAGTTGCCCTACATCAATACTTCTAGGCTAGTTAGCCCAGAAAGAATATAGGACTCACCCAACAGGCCCTGTAGGAGGAATTCAGGTGACTGTATATGCTCCTCATGGTAGTACCCAGAAATTTGATAAACATCAACCACACAGTAGGACTCTAAAACTTGCACTAAGGACTGTTGGGATAGAAAGACCAGATACTTACCCAAAAGGTGAAAATAACTAAATAAAAAGGCAAAATGCAATCTCAAACATCCAGTCCATCAGGAGCAAGTACAGGCGACAATGAAGTGTAGGATCTTTAAAGTCATACACCAGAAATCTCTGAGAAGATAGAAAATGAAGTAAGAAACAAACTGATGAGGTTATAGAGGAACTCAAACTAGAAATAATGTCTTACGTAAAGACAGAAATAACAAACTTAGTAAATCAGTTGCTCAACATAGCTAGAGAAGAAATAGATAAAAAAAATACAGGAGCATGGGAAGTTGATTGAAACTTTGAATGAACAATGCAGAAAACAAGCAGAATTCATGAAACAAATTCAAAGAGATATCTGAGAAAAAAAAATTGTATTGAAAGCTGGCAGAACCATGTAAATGAAGCTGAGTATTGAATTTCAGACCTTGAGGACAAGGTTGCAGATAGCGATCATGAAAGGTAGAAATTATAAAACAACAAAGCAGCATGAAATGACAATCCAGCAGCTTCAAGATGATGCCAGGAGAAACAATGTAAGATTAATAGGCATCAGTGAAGAGGGAGTAGACAACACAAAGGACATAACTAAGCTGTTCATGGCAGCTTAGTTATGTCCTTAGAAGTAATGGCAGAAAATTTCCCAAACATGGGGAAAAAAAACCTAATAAAGAAATAGGTGAGACATATAGAATGCCAAACAGTCACAACCAACATAAATCTACACCCAGACATATAATAATTAAGATCTCAGACATACAGCATAAAAATAGAATACTTAGAGAAAAGACACAACTCACCTATCAAGGAAAGCCTATTAGAATCATTGCAGACTTCTCAGTGCAAACCTTCAGGTTAAGACAAACTTGGAGTGAAGTATTTCAAGCCCTAAAAGAAAACTACTTTCAACAAAGACTGATATACCCAGCAAAACTGCCTTTCAAATTTAATGGACAAACAAGATACTTCCATGACAAAGAACAACTGAAGAAATTCATGTCCACCAAACCAACCTTAGAGTGCTGAAAGACATCCTAGATAGAGATAATAATGACCACAATCTCCAGAACAACAACAGAAAGAAACCAACAGGCTGGACAAGAAATTAAACAAGAGAGAAAATCAGGAAACCAACAATAGGAACACAACATGGCAAAGTCAAGCCAGTACATATCAGTGATATCCATAAATGTAAATGGGCTCAACTCACCTATCAAAAGAAACAGGTTGACACAATGGTACAAGAAACAGTATCCCACAATATGCTGTATACAAGAAACACATCTGACTCAAAAAGAAAGTCATAGGTTAAAAGTCAAAGGACAAAAAATAGTATTCCTTGCAACAGGAACCCAGAAAAAAGTAGGGGTAGGTATTCTGTTTGCAGACAAAGTGAACTTCAAACCTAAAAGTTAAAGAAGGGCACTATATACTCATAAGTAGAAAACTACAAGAGGAAGAACTAACAATTATAAATATATATGCACCAAATACAGGAGAACCCAACTATATAAGACAAATACTAATGGACATAAAAAACCAAATACACAAGAACACAATTGTAGAGATACTTTAACACCCCACTGTCACAAAGAGGTAGGTCAGCTATACAAAAAGCCACCAAAGAAATAACAGAACTGAATCATACCTGTGAGCGAAAGGACTTAATGGATGTTTACAGAGTGTTCCACCCAACCACATCAGAATATACATTCTTCTCAGCTGCACATGGGCTATTCTCCAAAATAGGCCTTATAATAACCCATAAAGCATCCTTAACTAAATGCAATGGGAGTGAAATTTCCCTATGCTTAATATCTGATCATAGCACACTAAAATTAGAAATCAATGGCAAAAAACCCTGCAAAACCTGCATAAATACATGGAAATTAAACAACCTTCTGAATAACCAGTGGGTTAATGTAACCTCTGGGATGCAATGAAAGCAGTCCTAAGAAGGAAATATATAGTAATAAATATTCACATCAAGAAAATGGAATGAACACAAATAACCTAATGCTATATCTCAAGCTGCTAGAAAAGGAAGAGCAAGTCAAAGCCAAAGCTCATATTAAAGAGGAAATTGTAAAGATTAGAGCAGAAATTAATGCAAATGAAACTAAAAAATACAAACAATTAATGAATGAATCAAAAAGCTGGTTTTTTGAGAGAATAAACAAAATTGATTAACCCCTAGCCAACCTTATCAAGAAAAAGAAAGAAAAAAACCCAAATTCATGCCATAAGGGCTGAAAAGAAGGAAATTACTACAGATCCCATGGAAATTCGAAAGATCATGAACACCTACTTTGAAAGTCTCTACTCATATAGGTTGGAAAACACAGAGGAAATTGACAGATTTCTAGGAACATATGAACTACCAAAGCTCAACCAAGAAGGTATAGTAATTTTGAACAACCCAATATCGGCTACTGAAATTGAAAATGTAATTAAAAACTTACCAACAAAGAAAAGCCCAGGTCCTGATGGATTCATAGCTGAATTCTATAAAAAATTTAGAGAAGATTTGATGCCAATACTCCTTAAACTCTTCAATGAAATTGAAAGAGAAGCAGTCCTCCCTAACTCATTCTTGGAGGGAAGTATCACTCTGATACCAAAATCAGATAAAGACCCAACCAAAAAGGAGAACTATAGACCAATCTCACTAACGAACATTGATGCAAAGATTCTCAATAAAATACTGGCAAATAGAATGCAGCAAATCATTAAGAAGATTATACACCATGACTAAGTGGAATTTATTCCAGGAATGAAGGGATGGTTCAACATATGCAAATCAATAAATGTAATACACCACATCAACAGAGCCAAAAACAAAAACCACATGGTCATCTCAATAGATGCAGAAAAAGCTTTCTATAAAGTCCAACACCTTTTCATGATAAAAACCCTACAGAAACTCGGAATAGATGGTGTGTACCTCAGTCTCATAAAGGCCATTTATGACAAACCAACAAGGAATATTATACTAAATGGACAAAATCTGAAAGCCTTCACTCTAAAATCAGAAACAAGACAGGGATGTCCACTATCACCACTCCTATTCAATATAATTTTTGAAATATTAGCTAGAGTAATCAGAGAACAGGGAGAAATAAAAGGCATAGAAATAGGAAAAGAAGAAGTTAAATTATCATTATTTGCAGATGACATGATACTCTACATAGAAGACCCTAAAAATTCCATTAAAAGACTACTTGAGGTAATAAACAAATTCAGCAGCATAGCTGGATACAAAGTGAACACTCAGAAATCAATAGCATTCCTGTACACAAACAAAAAACTCACTGAGAGAGAAATTATTGAAATATCACCTTTCACAATAGCATCTAAAAAAATGAAATACCTAGGAATCAACCTAACCAAGAATGTAAAAGACCTATATGCTGAAAATTATACTGCTCTAAAAAAGGAGATTTAAGAGCATATTAGAAAATGGAAGGATATTCTTTGCTCTTGGCTAAGACGAACCAACATTGTGAAAATGGCCATACTCCCAAAACTGTTATACAGATTTAATGCAATCCCAATAAAAATACCATCAACATACATTATAGATATAGAAAAAATACTCCTAAAATTCATTTGGAAACAGAAGAAACCTAGAATAGGAAAGGCAATTCTGGGCAACAAAGACAAGACAGGAGACATCTCAATTCCTGACTTGAAACTATACTACAAAGCCACAGTTATAAAATCAGCATGGTACTGGCAAAGAAATGGACCTGAGGATCAATGGAACAGATTAGAAGATGCAAGCACTACTACAAAGACACTCAGCCACCTTATATTTGACAAAGGGGCTAAACATGTTTGCTGGAAAAAAGATAGCCTCTTTAATAAATGGTGTTGGAAAAATTGGCTTTCCACATGCTGAAGACTGAGAATAGACCCATGCCTATCACCATATACTAAACTAAAATAAAAATGGATCAAGGATCTAAATATTAAAACAGAAACACTAAATCTATTGGAAGACAAAGTAGATAAAAAACTTAGAGATATGGGGTAGGAAGAGAATTCATAAATAAAACACAAACCACAAGGGAAATACTTGAAAGAATCAACAACTGGGATCTCATATTATTAAAACATATTTGTACTTCAAAAGAAATCACCAACAAAGTGAAAAGAAAACCCACAGAATGGGAAATAATTTTAGCAAACAATCCCTCATGCAAAGGACTTATATCCAGAACATACAAAGAACTGAAAAACATCAAGCCCCTCAAATTCAAAGACCCTCTCCAAAAATGGTCATCGGAGATGAACAAACACACAGTTCTCAGATGAAGACATACAAATGTCAAACAAATACATGAAGAAATGTTCACCATCACTGGTCATTAAAACAGCATTGAGATTTCATTTCATCTCAGAAAGAATGGCTGCCATCAAGAAAACAACTGATAACAAATGTTGGCAAGGCTGCAGGAAAAAAGGAACACTTCTCCACTGTTGGTGGAAGTATAGACTGGTGCAACCACTGTGGAGGTCAGTATGGAGATTCTTCAAAAAAGTAGAATTGGAAGTTCCATTCAATCCAGCTATTCCCCTCCTGAGTATTTTCCCAGAAAACCTGAAAAGATCATACCACCTTGATATATGTGCCCCCATGTTCATAGCAGCACAATTTCTGATAGCTAAATCTTGGAAACCACCAAAATGCCCATCAACTGCAGAGTAGATTAAAAGATGTGGTATTTTTATACAATGGAATACTACTCAGCTATAAAAAAGATAATCTTGAGGCCTTTATAAGTTAATAGAGGCAACTTGAGAATATCCTGATTAGTGAAATAAACAAGACTCACATTAGTAAATATCACATTGTCTCTCTAGTGTAAAAAATAAGAAGAATGGACAGAATAATGGTATCCAAAATGTATAATAGATTTAAAAGTATAATAGAAATAAAAGTATAATAAATATAATAGCTATTGTACAAGTAAAATGGAAGGAAAGTGCTCTAAAGGATATACCATTATGTATAGAGTGTAAAATAGATGACCATATTACTGAGCTTTTTTTAGATCATTGAATAGAAGAGTTTGTACTATGTTTGAGCGTATAGCCACTTTTTATGCTTTGACTTTGTAACTTTAACAACTATTGTTAACAATATGTAATGCATCAACTAGTGATTTTATGATGTTAATTTTTTTTGAACTCTGTATTCTACTTTTCTTCTTGTTTTTTCTATTTTGTCTTTTTAATTTTATTTTCTTTCTTAAAAAAAGATGGCAGTTTCTTATTTTAAAAAAATAAAGAATATGACTATAACTAAAGGATATCTTCAAGTGTTTATAAATTTAGAGTTTAAGGGAAATAGTAACTTAAAATATACAACAGGAAAACAGAAATGCCTATCGTTTTCTTTAAAATCTTCAAAAGCAAATAAGTACTTGTGAACTTCATGCTGATCCCATCAAAGATTGATTAGAAATGATGCAGCTTAAAATCATAGATATATTTTTGGAATAGTTTTTTTTTGTAGGCATAAGAAATGAGGTTTGTGCTAATATGTTCAGAAATAATGAAATAACTTGAAACTGAATCCTAAATTTCAAAAAATCTCATCAATAATCCATTCATCTGTTCAAGTATCTATTCACAGAATAATTCACCACTGGACAAAATATTGTGTAAGAGATGATGCCCTGAAATAACTACTGTATAGTTTAAGGTGGACATTATACATGCCATGCAAGTAAACAAAAAGTTCATTGGAACTCTCAAGGGAAACAGAACAGTTCTCAATGAAGGCAAGCAAGAATGGTATTTGCAGTTATCTTTGAGAGACAGGTTGCAATTGAATCCTACAGAAATTGAGAGAGCAAACAGAATGCAGAACTATTGTAATAAAAATCAAAAACTAGATGAGAACATTGACTTATTTGATAAAGAGAATGTTTTAAGTGTGAGAAGAACAGCAAGAAAAGAATTTGAACACAGTAAAACTGTTGGGCAAGATTGTGAAAGGCTCCAAT
Organism: Hydrochoerus hydrochaeris; assembly: GCA_004027455.1. Taxonomy (NCBI): domain Eukaryota; kingdom Metazoa; phylum Chordata; class Mammalia; order Rodentia; family Hydrochaeridae; genus Hydrochoerus; species Hydrochoerus hydrochaeris. The sequence continues at coordinate 156,267 of PVLA01004796.1, forward strand.
GTCAGGCTGTGCATACTGGCTAAATTCCATGAATTCTTTCAGAAATTCTGCACTGTTATTGTCAATACCTGGCACATTCTGCTGATACATAAAGTCAAAAACAAGAAAGAATATTTTATTCCCTTCTTCCATGCTTAAAATATTTTTAGTTTTTTTAAAACCCTGACATATAAAGTTGTTAAAAATTAGGATTATAATTTTAAAATAAAGTTGATTGAAGAATAGATGATAAAGTAAACTGAATTGATGACATGTACAAAAAATTTTGACCACTATGGATCATTTATTTAAATACATTTTTTTGGGGGGGTACCTGGGATCAAACTCATGCCCTCGCGCTTGCCAGGCAGGCACTTATGCCACTGAGCTAAATCCCCAGCCCTAAATACATATTTTTGAACATATCTATGTTAAATTTTACAAGTTACTGATTGAACTATTTAAACTTTTAAAAATTTTGTATTGCCCTGATTGTATGCCTTCCTACTTTGGAAATTAGACAGTTTCGTAGAGCTAAATAGCAGAGAGAGTTTGCTGTCCTGATTTGGGGTTTAGGCCACCGTTCGGCCCAAAATTCTATAATTTGGTGGAAGTCAGTGAAACTTTCAGGACTTCAATTACATTATCTCTATTCTTATACTCTTATAAGAGGGCAAAGACTTTCTGTTCTACTTACCTTATGAGTCATTAGCATTGTCTATTGTAATAATGAAAGTGAAAATTAAATCAATCACATTCTCAACCTAGTTCCCTTAAAAAATCTTAATTTTTCTCTAATTATACATCCTGGGTTGTAGCCCTTATTTTTATTGTCTTTGATTGTTGGCAACTTCTCATGAAAATATTTCTGTTTAAATGTTGAAATGTGAAAAGTTTTAAGGAAGCAAATTTCTGTGGTGATATTAGGCACTCTGGCAGGGTGGGATACTTTGTCTTCTGGTCTTTAAATCTCCCTACTGGTGAGAATAAGAGGTTCACAAATTAATTACTCTGTGAAATCACATGAAGAGTTTTCTAAATTAAAAATTCCTGGGCCTTATCCCAGACCTATCAAATCAAAATCACAGAAAAGAATCGCTAAAGATTGCAGCTTTTAAAATGAAAACGTTGTAGTTCCAGTCACAGTCAGAGACACAGATTCTATCTGTAAAATGCCAAAATTAATGCCAGTTTTCAAAAGCTTTCTTGGTTATGTGGATGTACATCTCCAGATTCTTTCCTTCAATTCTCAGTTACTCCTACCTGCAAATGAAACCTGTCTGTTGCCTTTGTAAGAGACAGGTCTTCCTGTCAACCTGAAGCGCCTCCATCTTGTAATTGCCCTCCATTTTAGACCTTAAGTCTGACTCCGGGAGGCTGATTTCAGAATAGTTTAGGTACTTTTTAACTTCCCCATTCCACAGTCCTTTGCTCACCCTTGTGCCATTTCCACTAGTTTATCTAGAACAAGGCTGTAAGCCTGAGCCTCAGCCAGTGAGGCAAAAGGACAGAGTCCTGCCCTGCATTAGGAGTAAAAGATCAGGTCGATGGCCTGCCCAGTGTACATGGTACTTTGCCTTCGAGATCTTGCCAACCCTTTTGCAGAAGTAAATTTTACTTTGAGATTTCGGATTTCAGTGTGAATTTATTCTTGCAATCCCTGAAGTCTTCACCCCCAGCACCTTTCACACATCATATGCTAAGTATATACCTAAGGACATATCATGTCTATTAAAATAATAGTTACAGTAAAATTAATAAAAAGAGTAACATTTAATAAGTTCAATGAGTCTATCTTTGGAATAATAGGATGTAACATGGTATCAAATTAGATTTATTATAACCCCTTTAATTGAGAGGACAAACAGAGGAATATATCAGAATTGACTTTAATAGGACAAGAAGCTGTTCCTCAAAGTGTACTTTTGAAAGGTTTTTGGCAGTATCTGTTAGTAATTTGGAATTTTCACTCTATGTCTTAATTGTTATACTTAATGATAAAATAAAAAAAAACTTGAGAAAATGGAAAATACAAAGTAAATGCAATTATTTTGTGCTGTAGAAAAAAAAGAATAAAGTTTATTCTCAGTTGGGACATTGGTTAGCCTAACAATGTTGGACCCACAAAAGATCAGTTTTTGTTTTTATTGATTTTATTTATTTCCTATACAAAATATCATTGATTTGATAAAAGACTTTACTGGACATTTTTAGGATGTGTCTGAAATAAATATTGCAAGGCTTCTGAAATACTTTAATTTTGAAATTTCTGATGGGTTCCATAATTACCTCAGGCACTTCTCTGTCTGAGTATAACACTAACAGTGCTGTTCCTAGAACATACTGATGATAAAGTAAAATCACTCCACTCATTAAAAGAAAGGAAGTACAGATGGCCATTATTAATGATGAGGACAGGGGACAATAATCATGAATACTCTGAAGCTTAAAAATATGTATTAAAATGGTTGTAGTATTAATCATTCCAGAGACAAAGATTATATCCATATAAATCAAGCAACAGATAAAGAGCAGGAACAAATGCCTTCATTATTGATTGCCTTGAAATCATGATACCATATGGATAATTGACTGACTGTTATTTTCCTGACAATTCTAAATCAGGGAATTTAATTTAAGAGTACCTACCACCACTGATTTATAACTCTTCCTTTTTGTAAAAAAAAAAAAGAATATGTTAATTTCATTTCTTATAGAGATCAGGCTTAATTGCAATGCTTAAGAGGAAATTAACATAAACATACAAAGCTTTTTAATAGATAATTTAAGTTGAAGCATTTTTTTTTAAAAAAAGAAGTTAAGGCAGAGGGTCTATGATTTCTTGACCTTAGCACTTTTACTAATATTTAGCTGAACAAATTAAAACAAATCAGAGCAATGAACAGAACTAAAATCAATCCATTTTATTTTCCCAACTCTGTAGATGTCTTTGTTATTGCTATTGTTTTAAAATCATATTTATAGTCACGCTTATAGGATGCTTCTCACTATTGGCTGGACAAGGTAACCTAAATTCCCATTGCTATAACGCATATTTGCACAATTAGTTGATGTTCTTATAGAATCATGAAATTGCACATTACATCCTAAAAATATCCAGACAAGAAGCAATAAAAATCACAAAACATTAAGAGAATAGGAGGAAGTTTTTAAGTTTTTAAATATAACTAGAAAAAGCTGAGTTTACCCTCCCCAAAGTACAAATTAAACTTTGTAGTAATATAAATTAAATAAAAATTGTCAATGGCAAATAAAGGTAAAATCATTGCTTTTATCATTGACATTGTTTCAACATTAGATTATCAACAGATAAACAGGTTTGAGTATGTCTATTATGAAATAATGTTGATGGAAACTTTGCCCACCACCAACATTTAAAATTACCCCATAGTTTTACATTTAAAATCTGAGGCAATGGAAAACAAACAAACAAGCCCTCAGAACCTGATTCAGTATTTCCCTTGAGAGTGAATAATAATTTTTTAAAAGAAAGGCAAAATACTTGTAAGAAAAAGCAGTCATTAGTGTCATTATTGGTCTACATTCTCTTTCTGGATGGGAACATGCAAATTAGGATTATTCTTAATAACAAGGTTTCAAAAATCCTAAACTTTCAAATCAAAGCCCTCTTGAATAGGGGTTAATTGCATTCTGTCCTGAAAGGGGCAGCACCTGAGTTCTTCTTAATGAGAGCTTTGGTGATGAGGGTCTTGGACTGTAGTCCTCTAGGTGTGGCCCCCAGACCAGCAGCAATAGCACCTCCACAGACATAGAAATGCAGCTCCCCAAACTCACCTAAGATCTGTTGGGCCAGAAACGAAGTGGGACCCAGAAATCTGCAGCTTAACAAACTTTCATGTAACTCTGACACAGATTCAAATTTGAGAAAAGCCATTCTAAAACTCTGAAAAATATAATGGGCGAAGGTCTAGAATGAGTACAGAATTAATGAACATTTGTAGCTGGAAGGGATTTCAAACCACCTTCCTTTGATAGACAAGGAAGTTACAGCTCAAAATTTCTCACCAGGGGATGTGTATAGATATTGCTGATTTCCTGACCCCAGTGAATCCTGAGCTTCACAACACTCTCTTTGATGATGTAAACATTATTGGCATATATGGATGATTAAGTGTGATATTGTTTCATTTTGTGTGATGGTGAATCCTAAAATATGCTGCAATGAAAGCAGAAAAATGTCTGCTATTTACAAGAGGCCACAATAATAGTAATGCATATTTAGATACAGTAAATATTTTAATTATATCATTTAATTATTTTTTAAAAGAAAGCTCATATGATTTTTGTTGGCATCTTCTGTCAGTTCGAGTCTGCCATTCAGTGGTTGTACCTATTGTATGCATACCACACTGGGCTGTTTGTTATCATCAAAGTCTCTAAAAGGTTCGCTGTTACTGGATTGGCTATCCAGTGAAAATGTACCATGAGCCAGACAGGTGACTAAATTTTCTAGTAGTTACATTTAAAAAGGTAAATGTGACAGATGGTAATGTTAATATTCTGTTTAACCCAATTATCCAAACTATTATCATTTCAAAGCATTTTTCTTGGCACTAAGTCTTAAAAACCCACTGTAATTTACACCTACAGAATATCTCAAGTCAAACTGGACACATTTTAAATCTCAGTAGTGATACAAGCCAATTTGCTATTATGGTAAACAGCATAGACAGAGCTTTCTCATAAAAATTCAGTGCTGTTATACACCAGCCACATAATTTAGAGGTTTTGCTAATATTCATTTTCCTCTTGGATAAAGTGAAAATTATAACATTTTTAATTCATCATCTTAGCATGAAGATCAAACAAATTGTGTAGATAATGCACTGATCTTATTGTACAAATAGTAAGCTCTCAATAATTGTTAGTTTCTGTTTATCATTAAAAAGGGTTAGTGATGTAACTGAAGGTGTTGTGAGGTCAGAAACATTTTCCTACAAATAAACCAGTTGTTGAGAAAAGGTTACCCTACATTTCACTTTTAAAGTGATTCTTGATTTTTAAAGGAAATTTGGAATAAAAGGAAAATATTATGGGAAGTTTCTAGTAGAAAATGCATTATTTAAGTTTCTGCACACTACATTAAGACATTAAGTTACTGTCTTAGCTACATTCAGCTTCTAGAACAAAATACCATTAACAGGGTGTCTTATAAACAACAGAAATTTATCTTTCATGGCCTAGAGCTGGACATCTGAGATCAGATTGCCAGTATGTGTACGACTGGTTTCTTAGTGAGGGCTCCTCTCTTTGTATTTTCATGCAGCATGAAAAGATCTCTCCAGTGTCTTTTTAAGGGCTCTAATCTCATTTCTCAGGGTTCTACACTTATAATTTACCTTTTAAGTTTACAAATCTAAATACCATCACAATAATAAGAATGAACACAAACATGTCCATTCATTCCACCACCCTTCCAGCTGATTTGAGTATAGCCTTTCCTTACCTTTGAGATGTTTTAACAGTTCTGCTAGTTGTAGATAATTGACAGGGATGCAAAATAATAATTATTATTAGACATACAAATAAATTCTGTCTGGTGGAGATTTAATTGATTTTCCTGATGTTTTTCCCATGGAAAAAGGCAGTTTTGTATCCATTTGTAAATTAATTTCAACTTTTTTTTGACATGGTGTTGCTATGTAGTCAAGACCTAAAACTTACTATCGAACTTATGATATCATGCCTCATCCTATCCCCATATATTGGGATTACAGATGAACCACAACACACCTGGCTTCTACATTTTGCTATAAAAGAAATTTTTTGCATATAAATTTGTGCTAAACTTCTCCTTTGAATTAGTTAAAACATCTACCTGATTCCTTCATTAATAATTAGTTTAAAAATATAATTCTGAGGGCCATAACTTCATCCTTTTTTTGCAATTATCTTTTAACAGTTTTCTAGTATTACATTATCAGATTTATAAGACTCTCCATGAGCTTGATAAAAATTCAACAAATTTTATAAAATTAGGAATCTTTTTATTCTTGATTTTGGTTGTGCACTGATAGATGTGGATCAAGTACTTTTGGTGAATACTTCCAAGATTCACAGCACAGATGGTATATAATCTTTGTTTTTGAAAATATCACACAATAGGGAGAAATATAAGTCAATGATTACAAAGCAAAGCATCCAACAGAGGCATGTACGAGTCAGTGGAAATTATTAACTAGCAGAAGTGATGGGCAGAGGGGTTTAGCAGCTGCTTCACTGGTGAAAGCTCTGAGCTAATTTTGAAAGCTGAAAAGGAAATTTTGGGGTGGAAAGTGAGAGAAAGGTCATTTGAGGCACATGCTGTTGTGTATGTGAAGCTTGTATTTCCACTCTATCCTTGAATTTATACCTGAATTGCTTAATTAAGAAAATGCCTCTGAAAGACTCTTTTGCTTTTATAGCCTAACTGTATAAATCTGACAAGTGCATACAACCTTTTATGGCAATTCAAAACTATTAGGGCTATTTCTTCTGACTTGCATCAAGATGAATAAACATACTCTGTTCAAGTGGAAACTTGTTATGCTGCCTTTCAAAGTAATCAAACCAGGGTTCTTGAAGCCTGAGTGTGTCACCTGAGCCATCTAATGGCACATTTATTTTGTTTATCCTTTTCTTGGGAAAATAAGAAGTAGGTTGGCATTTGCATTGGTAATAAATCACTCAAATTGTGTTGATACTTCACTTGCTTTTGATTGACAACTTGCAATAGAACAGAGATAAGGTCAGTGCCATTGAAATGTATCTCTAAAGAGTCAAGCTTCTGCATTAAGCTATATATACCCCTAGTAGATTCTTGTACACATCTATTAACTTTCATCTTCATTTCAAAGCTTTATGTTATTAGGTCTATGGAATAATTTATTTGTATTTCTCATTGTTGAATTAATCATTCTACTTGGATTCTTCATTCAACCTTTGCCGTGCTGGCAGGCATTATTATCCAACCAATTCTCCAAACAGGAATCCAAGGTGTTATTTGAATTTTCTCTTCCTTTCTCCTTCATTCAATCAAACACCAAATTTAGTCGATTTTAACATCAATCATTCTCCAGAATGAGCTTTCACTCTCAAAGCCTGTGACCCAGTTTCTCCTGTCATTGTTATTCTCTCATGTATTAATTTATTAACCATTTCCCCTACTTTTAATCTTTTTTTCTTCCAAAATTCATTCAAGCATGTGCTCCACAATTATTTTGATTTCATGGCACATGTAGAAAGTGAATTTATAAAACAGACTGGGATATACAGACTACTCAAATTTGTGGTTAGGGGCTCAGGAGTTTCTTCCCACTCTCGGAAGAGAAATGCGTATTAAAAAACACTTGCAACTCTTCCTGGTAAAACAGTGTACTGCTCTGTACTGATTGGGAAGCTTTGCTATAAACAGACACCAAGTTAATTATTTAGTTACATTTCGGCTGTGTGCATTTTAAAATCCTACATTGAATCTCCATTGCTAACAGGATGAAATTCAGAATTGCTTTAGATTCAACGTTTCTCACAGTTAGCTCAAATTTATTTTCTAACATTAGCTTCCATTTCTTCCCTAAAGGAGATTCAGGTGCCTTGATTGACTCCTTTTTTTTTTCCTTCTAGCTCACCATTTCTTTGCTTTGAAACCATCACTGTTTCTTTGCTTTGAATATTCTCTGTTTTCATGACTATATATTAGAATTAGTGAGATACTGGCATTAGAAAATAATGTTGGAAATATATTTGAGTTGGTCATGAGAAGCCTTGAATCAAAATCTATGTAATTCCCAAAGCAGATGCAAGAGTTCCAAACTACAAAATTCTTAGACAGGAAAAGTGAGCTAACTGGGAACAGAAAAGATGTAAGAAAAATTAAACCTATTAAAGGTATGAAAACATAAATAGAAATAATGTAAATGAAAGAAACAATTGGGGAGAAGACAAGATGGTGGATCAGTGAGCAACAAAATACAAAGCCTCCAGGGAGAAACAACTCATTTGCTAGAATAAAACACCCTGGAGAGACCCAGACAGAGGGAGATGGATCCTCTTGACATAGGAAGAAATTAAAATGTAAAGAAAGTCATCAAATACTTTGGGACTACAACTGAAACAGCTAAAAATTATGAGACACAGCATTTTTGTTCATGGTGACCCACCAAGTTTGCAAAGGCCTGAATCCACACTGGCTGGCAGAGCCGCCCAAACTCGTTCTTGCCGCCACTCACAGGAAGCACAGCAGCGCTGAAGTCCAGGGTTGGTGAGCCCAAAAGAGAGCAGAGCCGGTGAGGGGACCTTCATTAATCCATGGTCAGTGCTGGGAATGAGACCCCCCCACATGGGAAGGGTGCGACCAAATGGGTGACATGTTGGAGTTGGGCAGGAGGACCCTGAACTGGGAGTGACAGTGACTTCAGTTGGTTGCTCCCTCCCCAGAGCAAATTCATGGGATTTGCTTGGACTGGGCAGTGCCCCTGGCTGGGACCCAATGAGCCATCCCAAATCGATTCCCTACACCTAGCAAGTACTAACTGAGTGAAGGCCCCTGAAGTTTGGCTGGCCTGGTGGGGAGGGGCAGGCATACACAGCTGCTGCTTACACCTCAGTGATAAGAGCAGGCAGGAGAGGTTGGAGTTTCCTTGCCAGCGTGCTTCAGAGGAAACATGGCCAACAGGGAAGGGGGCTGGGACCTGTACTGTA